>CATIWR010614870.1:0-11677 GCA_949677035.1 Omphalea diandra | reverse complement strand
ATATATATATATATATATATATATATATATATATATATATATATATAAAATTGATCACATAAATAGGAATTATATTTCTACAAAGACAAATTAAATACTCCATTTGAAATGAGGAAAAAATGGACAAATAAATATGTGTATGTGTAATAAATATAGATTTGTGTTAAAAAGATTTTGAGAGATAAAAAAATTAAAAGAAATTTATAGAATTTTTTAATGTTATAATTCTCATAAAATTTTAAAACTGAATATATATATATATATATATATATATATTTATCTCGTGTTAAATAATTGTTTTATTTTGTTATTTTTACAACTATCACATTATTTTTAAAATCTTGATGTAATTAAAATTTACTTTGGAATTAAATAATAATTCTAATATAATATAATTTTTATATTACAAAATTTATTTTAATAAGAAAAATTATTATATACAATTTAATATAATATAAATTTTTATAGTAGATTAGAATGTAATTTTATAATAATAGTGAACATGAAGTTCCTATTAGTTTTCTTATAATGTAGAAAATTTGTTAGAAGATGCATATTATATAGTGTCTCCAATAGTGTTTTTTTATTCTAAAAAATATCTTTTGTATAATAAAAAGTATTTAAAAGAATTTTTTAAATATAAAGAGTGAAAAAAATTATACAACTTCAGTAGACTTTTAATATTTTTAATCTTTATTTTATTTTATTTTATAAAACATTAATACTCAATAAAATTAAATAATTGTTATGGGATGAAAGATAAAAACTTTTACAATAAACAAAGCAAAAACAATAAATATCAATTAATATATTATATATAAAATTGAAATATTTGAATAATAATTAGAGTATAGAGTGAAATTTGACTATTTATATATAAAGAGTAAAACCAACTTTCTATTATAAAATAAAAAAATACAGGGTGTATTGAATAATATTTTTTATAAATTTTTTAAGTAAAAAATTTTACTCAAATAAATACTCTATCAAAAATTCTCTTATTGATCCAATTATTCCACTTTAAAAAAAAAAAAAGAAAAAGATTAGTTCTAGTCATGACGAAAGCTAGTTCATGGCTCCATCATAGGTGGTACCACACCACATTATTTATGGACTTTCGGCTCTTCCTTTGAAACAAGGAAAAAAGGATCTTCTTTCAAAAATGTAATGTTTTGTACTTAACATGATATTATGCTTAACATAATTTGTTTAAAGAGGATCTTTATCTTGAAAATTGAAGCATATATTAATTATTATTATGTAGAGAGTCAAACTTATTTTTTAATTTATGATTTAGATTGTTAGAATTCATTTTCATTGCATAACTTTTTATAATAAAAATATTGGTGTAAGTAAAGAATCATTTGTGAATGTTCTAAATATAAGGCAAAGGTCTTATTAGTAGGTGTATTCACTTCTCATCTCTAAGCTTGATTGAAGCAATGTTTTTAAAACTGGATCTAGGTCGAATTGGTCAACTATCTAATTTTTTTGTTTGGTTAGTTTGACTAATTTGATCAGTCCAATTTAATAAATTTTTTATTTTTAATATATAAATAATATTTTAAAAATAAATATAAATTAGAACAAATATAATATGATAAAGTAATAAAAGTTATTTTAAAAATTTTAAATAAAATAAAAATAATTTTTCAAAATTTTTTAAATTTTCATAAAACAACATAACTTTAGATTGAACTTGTTTGATTTAATTTTTAATTTTGAGTGATTATTTTAGTTTTGATTGATTTTTAATATTAAATTAAACCAAATCACTAATTGATTCCCAATTTTATTAGACCGACCGACCGATTCGTTCAATTCTAAAAATATTGGATGGAAGGTGTCAAACCAACAATTGGTTGGATTAAATCACTAATCCAATTTATTTTATTTTCAAATATTTCATTATTACAATTTCAATTTGATTTTAACAATACAAAAATTGAATAAACTGAATCCGTATGTTAGCTTAAATAATTTGAGTAAAATTAATTTAATTAAATAATATACATATAATGTTACATAAATAATTAATATTAAGATATATTATTTATGGTAAACAATTGAAAATATAAATTATATTAAAAATTATTTTAAAAATTCAACTTAAATGGGAGTAGTTGGATTATTTAAAAAACTTCAGTTATGATTTTTTTAAATAAAACAATAATTTTCATTTATTAAATATTAAATAGAAGATTATCAAAAAAAATATAAAAAATTAAAACTTATAATTTATAATAAATCATGTTGGCGCAAAGTATATTGGGCTTGATTCAAAAATCAATAATTTTTTTTACAAAATGTTATAATAGCAGAAAACATACTTCACTTTGTGACTATAATAAACCACAATTCAAATATTTTTACTTTTAAACAAGTCTAACTAGATTACTATATAAAAATTAAATTACCTACTTTAATAATAACTTTGCAAATCAATCCATAAAATAATAATAATATTGTTAACATAAGAGAACCATATTAATAAGGTTTCAGCTATTTGCATTTCTCTTAAAGTTTATTATATTGCTAGTTGAAAACTCTCAATAGAAAGAGAGTGCAAAAAACTTCAAAAGAAGTCCAAATAGTTTGAACTACTAATAATTTTTAAAACTAGAAAACAATATAAAATAAAAATAAATTTAAAATTAAAAATAAAGTGAAATAGTAAAGAAAGTAATGAAATTATATAGCTATCATCCATGCTTTATCAATAATTATTTTAAAAAATAAAATATTTTAAGAAATTATGAAAAAAATGGACCTCTAGGATTAATGTATTAGAGGTAGGGGTGAGCAAAAACTGGACTAGATCGGAAAAACAAACTGGACCAATTTAATTCTATCATTTTGGTTTGATTCATCAATAAAAATCGATTTGACACGGTTTTCATTTAAAAAAAAATTGATTTTCTATTTTTGGTTTGATTTTTTATACAAAAAACAAAAAGATTTAAATTATTATTAAATCAGACTAATTTGATCTGAACTAAATTTAAAATATAAGTAATTTAGTTAAATCCAATTGAACTAAATCAAATTTTTATAGATTCGGTTTGTAGATTTACAAAGTTTGATTAAATCAGTTATTTCAAAAAAATTGATTCAATTTGATTTGAAAAATAAAAATTTTAATTTAATTGATTTTAGTAAAAAATTAAATTAAATTAACATCATTTTCACTCTCCTATTTGGAAGTTGACTTTAGTGAGGATTTTAATCAAAACTAAATAAATGGAACTAAAGTGAGCCAACCAATAGTTGCCGTCGTCGTCGAAACCTAGTCCCTTAACACCAAAGGTGAGAAGCAAGTGAAATAGCATTATTTATTTACAACAGAAAAAAAAATAAAAAATAAAAGGAAAGGTAATTTTCCGTTCTTGGAAATTCACCAACACACAGACCTCTCTCTTTCACCGTCGTATCAAGAAGAGTCTACTACGTCAGCTCTCCACTCGTTCTTTCCTCTTCTTTAGCAAAAAAGAAAATCCCACCTCGCAAACTCGTGCATCATCCTCTCAAAACGGCACTCCTTTATTGACAAGACGACACCCAGTTCTTACTACCACCACCATCTCCTAAAGGCATGTTGTTATTCCCTATTCCTCTGTCTCCACCTCCTCTACCTCATCTGATAAATAACAAGCGTTGACTTGTGGTCTAGTGCTTTGATTATTTTTAGACGCTTAAAGAACAAACAAGAAAAAAAAAAAAAAAAAAGAAAGAAGAAATGGAGCGAGCGGTTCTTGATGATATCATCAGGCGGCTTTTAGAGGTGCGGGGCAAACCCGGGAAGCAGGTCCAGTTATCTGAGTCCGAGATCCGACAGCTCTGCATCGTTTCTAGAGATATTTTCCTTCAGCAGCCTAATTTGCTGGAGCTTGAAGCCCCCATCAAGATTTGCGGTATTTTTCTCACTCTCCGTCTTTTTTTTTTTTCCTTTGCTATTTTTATTTGGGTTTATTTTTAACTGGGTTTTGATATATTTTTTTTTGTTTATTATTAATCTTCAACTATGCTTCATTTGCTTCATTTGGTGTTTGGTTATTTTGGTGAAAAACCAGTTTGTGTTTATGATATTCCCAATATGATTGATTGCCCTGCTTAATTTTGAGCTCTGTTGGGTTTTTTTTTTTGGGTGGTTTTAGTAGTTTTTTTCGGGGTATTATATTATGTTGTGTTGGTTCACCATGATACGGTTTAGCGTTTAAGTGCATTTTTTTTTTCTTTCCAAGTAGAAACCTTTGATTACATGGTTAATGCCACTTGCTTGGTTTTCTATTTTTAATTTGCTCTTTGTGACCCATTTGTTTGGTTTTGTGTTGACAGGAATTATATGTGATTTGGCGGTGGTTTGTTTTGTTTGATTTCTAGGAATGCGCTTTATGACACATTGTGTTTACATTTATAATGATTATGTTAAGACCATTTATCTCGATGATTTATTCGTGTTTTGGATATGATTCTATTAGTTTAATTGGAACATGCTTTTTGATCACTTTTTTTTTGCAGCATGCTGCTTCATGCTGAGTATGTTTTAGTTACCCATCATCTCTCGATGAACCATCTAGATTTAACCTGGTTTTTTTTTTTTTTCTAAGAGAAGTTTGGTCTTTTAATTACATAGTAATTGTAATTGAACATTCATCTTGTGTTTAGTTTTAGACCAGTCTGCTTAAGTTTATTGCATCCAGATTTGCATTAAGATGAAGAATTGAGATTTACTGTATTTCTGATAAGGATTTTTGAATTTTGAGGTCATTTGTGTTTAGAGTATAATTCTACAGCTCAAGTTGGAATGTATGAGCTGGTCATGCTTGTATTTGAGTCTGTCGTGTTTCTTTGCTGGTCTGTGTTTATATTTTGATGAACCCATCAGGTTTTATGGATTTTTATTACGCCTGTATAACTTTTGGGTGGTCTCAGTTAGTTGTGATTGACTTGTGAAGCAGGACTTTGATTGATAGTTCTGGTTGTCATTATTTGTGAATTCAAGATTTTTGTCAACCTATCCTGTGTTTGTAATGTCTAAAACAATGCCAATTTTGAGTTACTAGACAATTTCTTGTGGACTCTAACAGTACATTTAATTTACTTTATTTGAATGTCTGTTATGCCTTCTGGTGGAATTCAATTTGCATTATATTTGTAAATTAGTTTGTGATCCAGGTATGGATCATAGTACCTATCCTGGAGACCACATTTCTCAGAGTCTGAATGGGGTGGTGTCTTTCTGCATCTAACACCCCCTCCCCCTTGAGAATTCTTTTTGTCTTGAAGTATTTGTCTCCTGGAATGTCCTGAACTGTGTTATTTGACCTTAATCTGTTACAATTTTGTGTGTTACAATTTTGTGTGATCCCTAATCAATATCCATGCATTATGAATTTTTGTATGAGCCATATTTGTCTTTGCATAAGTGTGTATGCATGTTACTTGCATGAAGTCTCTAGTTCTCTATGGTGGATTCTAATATTGTGATTTTAACATGGCAATTATTTGGTTGCTTTCTTTTAACTTCACATAGATATCTCATATCTGGAACTTCTAGCTTGGTGCAGTTGGGTGATACAATAATATATTTTATTGGGATGTATGAGATTGTATGTTTAAGCAAAGAATGAAGGTAAAAATTATCATGGAATTTATATTATGTTTGAATAAAGTTCATTGGGTTATGGAATCAAATTGCTTGAGGTAGCTCAAACTGGAATGCTAACTTTGTGTTAAGATCTTTTTATGCTATTCTGCCTCATAGTCATCATAGAATAAAGGGCCTTTTTCTGATGCATCCTTAGAACTAAGGTATGTGTGAAACTGGCTGAGCCACTAGTTGCATTACTGGAGTGTTTATGAAAACTAGACTTTGACATTGTAACACATGATAAGTTGGATGCAGTTGGTGCTGTCCTCTCTGATTTGTGCCAACTATTGCATGTTCAGTGTTCTCATGACGTAGAGTAGTAGAAGATGGTTTATGCGGACATCTTCTGTGCATTTTTTCCTCTTCTTACATGTTGTAACTAAATTTTTTGTTGATACATGGAGTTTGATTTATAGCATGGATTCTTTCTTTGTTAGCACTATTTAGTGGTTGCTGACATATTAGTTCTTGTGAATTTTTAATTGTCCACTTATCTCTCTTTATCCCATGCATGAGTGTGTGTTGTGTATGTGCTTTGTCAGTGTGTGGATCCTAGAAAGATCAATGCTATATTTTCTCCGCTCTTGCTTTCTGGTTGTTGAGGGTCCATGTGCTTTGCATTTACGTGGTCTTTGGTGCAACCCACTCACATGCATGGTCCAGTAAAATTCTACTTAAAGAACGATAAAAGAAAGAAGAAAGACCAATGGTGCTGATATTGTTTATTTCCCTTGTCATCTACACAACTCATCAACTGTGTATTTTCAATTCTGATATGATGATGAAGTGTGAGCATGTGATTGATTATTGATAATATTATACACCTTTGCCAATCCTAACATAGCTAAGCTTTATGAATTATGACGGCACATCTGTAGTTTGACTGTACTTGGTTAATTTTAAGATGCTATTACTAAATGATGCAGGACAGGTTGGGAGCCAACTTACAGTAACTTGTTTGGTGAGCAAATAAAAAAGTATTTATTCTTTGTAGAGTTTTGGAATAAGGAAGAAAGGAAATTAGCGCTGAGAGGTTACATTAGCAATGATGATTAGAAAGGACATAGCAGATATGCTGATTGTTTGCTGTTGAATTGTACAATGGGTACTGTAGCAGCAGATGAAGGCTGAGAAGAGAGAGAGAGTGGAGATTAAGGAGAATAGGCACCAAGCGTTTCAACCTAAATACTCAAATCTCCATCATTTGTAAGAAAAATAACTGATCAGATAGGTATTTACACAGCTTTAGTAAATCCCACTCCTACATTATAAAGTAATGCTAAATATTATTGTAAACCTTAACCTGCCAAAATAGAACATTAAAAAACATTATTCTATAATTAAGACACAAATTAAAATAATTCCTAAATTTTATGTTCCTTGTCTGCATCAAGAAATGTTGTTCGCTCATCCTATTAGTGTACAAATAGTATCATGAATGGTTGTCTGCTTCTTGACATGATTACAGGAGAAGCACACTAATGTAAAATCTAGACAAGCAATGACTCATATGTTTAAGTCCAAAAAAATCTGTAGTAGCTTTATTTTGATATTTCTGTAGTTTTTTGTGCCTTAATCTCTTCAACAAAGCTTGGATTCAATAATGTGTATGGTGTTTCGTTGTTCACTTAAGTATTTTGTTCATTTGAGATGCTTGAGTTGGGCACGGCCTATGATCTTCAAATGCTTGAGTTGATGTGCTTGTTTGGTTTTACTGTGCGAGGCTTTGACTGCCTCTATTCCTGTTGTACTGTGTTGGTTGTGGATTTGCACTTTTTGTGCTGTGATGTGATTCTGAAGTCATTGATTTGTGATTGTAATATGTGTGTATGCCCATGGAGTTGCTGCAATTGGCTAATTATTGAGTTTGATCAGAATATTAAAATGTGAAAGCATTAACACCTAAATATGTAACAGGATTCTTTTGTAATAGAACAGTTTACAACTATCAGCTGATGGAGCCTGTTTATCACACGCAGGTGACATACATGGTCAATATTCTGATCTTCTGAGACTCTTTGAATATGGTGGATTACCTCCACATGCAAACTACTTATTTTTAGGGGATTATGTGGATCGAGGAAAGCAAAGTCTGGAAACAATATGTCTTCTCCTTGCATACAAGATAAAATATCCTGAAAATTTCTTCCTCTTGAGGGGAAACCATGAGTGTGCTTCCATAAATCGCATATATGGTTTTTATGATGAGTGTAAGAGAAGATTTAATGTTAGGCTATGGAAGATATTCACAGATTGTTTTAATTGCCTACCCGTGGCGGCACTAATTGATGAGAAGATTCTCTGCATGCATGGAGGTCTTTCTCCTGATTTGCATAATTTGGATCAGATTAGAAACTTACAGCGCCCAACTGATGTTCCAGACACAGGTTTGCTTTGTGATCTTCTCTGGTCAGATCCTAGTAAAGATGTTCAAGGTTGGGGAATAAATGACAGGGGAGTTTCATATACTTTTGGTCCTGACAAGGTGACGGATTTTCTTGAGAAGCATGATTTGGATCTCATTTGTCGTGCTCACCAGGTTTTACCTACCATAGCAGTTGCATTTGCTTAAGTCTGCCTGGTTTTTAAGTTCATATTGTCTCTCTACTACTTTAAGGCTGTACAGAATGAACAATCTGGAGCCATATTTGTCTTTCATGGATAGTTCACTTAACTTGTGTGAACTGTTTTAGTTTTGGAGCAGTTTTAGGCCCATTGGCCCATTTGTTTCATAATCTACTGTAAGAATTGAGTCTCTAACATTTCCCCCTATAAATTCCATATGTCCATAATGTTAATGGCTCTGGTTGCCCATTCTATGCAGTCCTTTGAGTTTTTGTTAGGGATATGTTTTCTCATAGTCTAGCAATTTGTAATCCATTGTGTTTTCGTAATATGTTATTCAGGTTGTGGAGGATGGATACGAGTTCTTTGCCAACAGGCAGCTTGTAACTATATTTTCTGCGCCTAATTATTGTGGGGAGTTTGATAATGCTGGCGCCATGATGAGTGTGGATGAGACGCTAATGTGCTCTTTTCAAATATTGAAGCCTGCTGATAAAAAGTCAAAATTTAACTTTGGGAGCACAGCTACAGCAATTCCTGGAAACACTTCTGGAGTTTTAGGGAGCACAACCACAGCCAAGCCTGGAAACTCTCCAGCAGGAGTCAAGGTAAATGGACAATTTTCAGAAGAATGAATAGATTCTGTTATCTTGGAAGTTTATGGTAAGAATGCTTGTCATTATCCCCAAGTATCAATGCCTTCTTCCTTAAATTGCGATGTTCGTAAATGGTTTATCAGTTGTCTTGTGTACGACATTGTAAGATAGCTTACAAAACTACACCTGTACATGGTATGCTCACATATTTTCAGGCGTTAGTTAATGACTGAATTCAATAGATCTTGCATGATCCATAATCTTGTTTGGAGTCTTGCTTCAGTGTGGTTATTGTTCTTTTCTTTGAAATACCTTATTATTTGTCAATTCAAAATTGTTGTCTCAAAAATTATTTTAAAACATTATTAGATTGAATTGTTTGGGATAGTGTATGTGCACCTAACAGTCAGTCGTAGACCTCTTGTGCTTTGTTATTATTCATAGGAAACTATGGGAAAAATATTTAAGGTAGGAATATTGGGAGCTAATACCATTATATAATATGCCAATAGATGTGCAACAGTTGTCATACTTGTAGCTTGTCCTTTTAATTATGCTCAGAAAGACATAATTCCATTTTGGAAGAAAAACAGTAGTAGTTCTTTTCTGTTAAGCTTCAAATTGGGGTGTTTCTATGATTCTGCGTGGATGTGTTGGATATGCTGCATTTGACAAATGAATTGGCATTATCGTTACCTAACTAGCATATTGTTGCATGATTGTTTGACAAACATCGCTGTTAAAGGCGCAAGGCGCACTAAAGTGCCAAGGGCATAATTCCATTTTGGATGAAAAACAGTAGTAGTTCGATTCTGTTAAGCTTCAAATTGGGGTGTTTCTATGATTCTGCTTGGATGTGTTGGATATGCTGCATTTGACAAATGAATTGGCATTATCATTGCCTAACTAGCATGTGGTTGCATGATTGTGTGACAAACATAGTTGTTAAAAGCGCAAGGTGCACTAAAGCGCTAAGGGGTCTTGGAGCCTATGCATGCGTCTGAGTGACATTAGGCGCAAAAATTAAAAAGATAAATTAAAATTAAGAACTAATAATTATATATGCATATTATCATTATATATTGAGTGAAAACATTTCTAACCCTATAGTTTTCTTGAATTAAATTAGAAAAAACTTATTTTTAACCCTTGTAACAAGATCCAAGACAACTAATTTTTCTAACCTATAATAATTAAAAACTTATTGACTGTGGCAAAAACCTTCCTACACTTAATGAGCAGTCAAAAAAGGCTAAGTAAAATTAGAAGACACATGAAAACATATGTATAACTATAAAAAATTATCTCAAGAAGTAAAAATACAAGACCAAAAAACTCAGAAACAAAACCAAACCTAAAAATCTTTCTCTGACCAGAAACAAATAGATAGGAGAGAGAGAGAAAGAAATTAAAACATCAGAAACAAAACAGGTAGAAGATAGAGAAAGAAATCAAAACAGGGTTAAGGGAGATAAATTTCAGGCACGTGAGTGCCGGAAATGAATAGATCAGAGATCGGCGACTGTAGTATTGGCGGTTTGGTAGGATTCCGGTGATTTTCCAATGACGCTGGCAAACTTTTCGGCGCATCAACACCGTATTCTAACGGATCGGTCACCTGTGATTCCAGTGATCGTGATATTTTGAGTGAAAGATGTATGTTGTAATAGGGGTTAGAAAGACGCATTTTTCTCGTGCCTAACAGTGGTTGAAGGCGCTGAAGGCACGTGTCTAAGGCACCAAGGCAAGCACCTGAGTGATAGTGCCCACCTTTGGCCTTTAGAGGCGCAGGGCCGGTTGCCTGTTGTGCCTTGTGCCTGAGGCGCACCCTTTAACAACTATAGTGACAAATGTATGTCATGTTGCATTCGACTGTGATTGCATGATAAAGTTAAATGATCTGGACTGCTAACTCTACTAATTATTTTTGGCCTTGCAGTCATTCCTTGGCGCAAAAGTATGACAGTTGGATATCCAGTTAGAGTAAAAGCTTAATGGGGTTATGAACACGCTGAGATTGTTGACAGGAAACTTGCGGTCCATCTAGTTTTCATTATAATATACTGAAATTGTATAAATTGGAAGAGAGCATAGAAACTAATGCATTGTTTTCCCTTTTTATAAAGTTGGGTTTGAAGATAGAAGGCTGTTTCTCCTTCTCATCCTGATTTTACACTAATGGCTTCTAAAGTTGCTGCTGCTATGAATTATTTCCGTGTTCCCATTAATCCTTAATGTTTTTTTTATCCAATTTGAGATGGTGGAAAGTGTGAAAACAGTTTACTGTCAACTGTTATTGCAGGCCAGCAGCTGAAAGTTGGTCTAACGTTTTCCAGGTTTTGTTTCTCAATGAAACTCTTTATGCTGTATTTTGTTTCAGAATTGTGACTTGAAACAGAGAGATTGAATTGTTAACTTGCCAAGTTGCCCGCAAAAATGAAGAATCAATGAAAACATAGTGAAGAACTAATCTGATTTTCCAAGGAAGGCTTTGTTTCCTACATAGGTCCAGTGGATTGAACTGAGGATTCTAAATGCCAATTTATGATTACTTAAAATTCATGATACCATTTTTGGCGATACAGAATAACTTTTGCATCCGTTCAGGAGATGATGGGATTTTTTGTGGTTCAGTTTGACGTCGAGTTTGATTCTAATGCGATTTCTTGGTTTGTCGCCCTGGAAAAAGCAACATTTTTGTTAGGAATTAAGAGTAATGCTTTTTGACTTAATTTGAGGCGCAATAAATATATTTTAATAGAATTGTATTATATATATATATATATATATATATATATATATATATATATATATATATATATATATATATTTATATTGTTATAAATATATTAAAATAATTTTTTAA
>CATIWR010614844.1:0-23435 GCA_949677035.1 Omphalea diandra | reverse complement strand
GTTATATTTTTATACTTGTTGGTGGTGTTGTTTCGTGGAAAAGTGTTAAACAAACACTCACAGTATCTTCTACTATGCAAGCTGAGTTTGTTGCATGTTATGGTGCTAGTACACAAGCTATATGGTTAAAGATTTTTATTTCTGGGTTGTTTGTGGTTGATTCTATTGCTAGCTCACTTCGTATATATTGTGATAATAATGTTGTTGTGTTCTTCTCTAAGAACAATAAAACTTCGAGTGGTTCTAAGCATATGAAGATTAAATATCTCACAGTTAGAGGCTTCGTAAAGAAAGGAGACATTGAGATTCAGTACGTTAATACTGATTTAATGCTAGCCGATCCCCTAACCAAAGGACTCAGACCCATAGTTTTTAAGAAACATGTTTGCGATATAGGTGTTGTGGAGTCTTTTGATATGTTTGGTTAGTGGGAGCTTTGTGCTTGTAATTGTACGTTCAAGTTAAATAATTATGCTACATTGCTTATTCATATTTATTTATATGAGTTGAGTGTTTTGTAGTTGTTGATTTTGCGTATGTGCACATTTTATATATAACATGCTATGAGTTGTGATTAATATGCTTAAGACTGGTGTGATTATCTTAAGTAGAGATGGTTTTCAATTGTGTTTCTGGAAACAAAGGCTAAGACATTGTGATGGTATTTCCAAATGGAAATAACAGTCTTATGGTGAAGCCTTGTGAATTTCTCTTGCTCATTTGAGCATGTGTGAAAGAGAAATATTTGGAGGACTGACAAGAAAATAGTGTATTAATCACATGGGGCGCTATTTTCTTGCTACACTACCATATCGGAATCCAGGTCGGTTAAGTTGTCAATATTTGTTACTATGGATTGGTACTATGTCAATAAGGGGCATAACTACTGTCATGATCCGATATTGATAATTTAATGTGGACAAGATTGTGTTTGAGATGTCACTTTATGAATAAACTATATGTTTTCTAAAAATTGTGTGGCCACACTTGAGTTTAAAACATTCGGTCCGAGAGTCGTTTTCGAACATATTTTCTTTCTTAAAATATGAAAACATCATAATTAATATTGTCCAAGTGGGAGAATGTTGGAAATATTTCTATGTGGGCTAATATTAATTATGGGTTGGTTTTAATTATTTATTAAAACGAACTGAATAATATAGTTTATTGATTGTGGGTAAGCCCAATTAAAATGTGATCAATGTAGTTATGAGCTTGTGACATATTTTGTGGGCCGATATGGAAGACGGTCAGTGTAGGCCTATTTTAATATGGATCTGTGATGGGTGGACTTGTTAAAATTATTATAAATAGGCTAGGTCCTCTCTCCTGCCTTTATATAGAAAACCTTAGTTGTTATACCCATTGTAGCCGTCTTCGAGAAGGTCAATGAGAGAAAAATCTAGTTTTCCGTTTTCAACCGTTTTGATGAATTTTTCAAGAGCTTTATTTCAGCATTCGGGATTATGGCTCAAAATTATTTGAGATTCAACGCGGAAACAGGTACACAAATTTATTTTCATTCAGTAATTGAATAAGGGTGTTCTATAATTATGTACAATATCGTATAATTAAAATATTTACAAAATAGCCACCAAATGCAGTTCGAGCTACCGAAGTCAAACGACAATATACATGAAATAAACAATTACCAACTCCTTGGCTTGGAGCACCTATAGTTCCATCCGTTTATGCTGGTAAGTTATAGATCATAATATTTAGAATTAAAGTAATAGTGCAACGCATTTTGGAAGAATATAAATAACAATACATAAAGTAAGAATCAAGCTATATATATTGGTTGGTGGGTGTGATGGTAACAATTAGAATTAGCAAAACTGAATCAAAATTGAAAAATATTGAATTTATTCGTTTGATTTGATTTAATTATTTTTTTTACTTAATTTGTTCAATTAAAATTTTTAAATTTAATTTGACTTTGATTTTGAATAAAAAATCAATAAAACTAACCTGAATAAAAATTATAATATTATTATTAAAATATTTAAAGGGTATTTATATTATTTAATTAATTTGTAATAAAAATAAATTATATTTATTAATTATTATATATAAAATATAAGTTTGTTTTTAAAATTAATAGTTTAAAATATAAAAATTAAAATTTAATTAAAAAATCAAATCGAGCCAAATTGAAATAGTGCAATTGAGATCGGCCTTTTGGGTTCAATTTGGTTTAATTTTTTTAAAATTGATTTTTAATTTTCAACTCAAGCAGTTATTTATATAGTCCCAATAATTACGGTTATGGCCCTTATTATGTGGTTAAAAGTTTATTAGTTTTTGTAGGTATTGGCCATGGAAATAGTAATATATTAGTTCAACTAACAAACCTAAACAAAAATGATTGATACTAAAAAGTGGTTGGTTTATTTAATTGATATCATGAATTAAAGTTACGTAATCTTTTTTGGCTCATTAGGCAAAAGTATAACGAAGGAATGTGTCCATCAAGCAATATTTAAGTATGAATGTGGGAGCTGTAAAAATTTTTGAAGCAGGACTCGTGAATTGAAAATATGGATCTTGACTGGTTGAAGATGCATACTTCGTGCAACCTTTATTATTAATTGTCTTATTGCAAATGTGAAATGATACGTAACGCTCTACACTAGCAGTGTTGCGTTAGGTTAATTTTAAATAAAACTGAGTCAAAATTTGATGTATTTTTTTTTTATGTTGTATTTTATGAATACGAATGTTTTATCTACCTCCTTGAATTTGTGGGCTAATGGAATTCCAGGCCATCGGCATATGATATGAATCTGTTGACTAGAAGTTTCCGAACACGTTAGGGGTTTTTTTTTTTTTTTTTCAAAGATTCTTTTACTTTTTTTTTTAATTTTGTAAAAGATATATAATATGTATTTAATTGAAATCAAGAATTAATAGCTGATAGACTATTTAACGGCTCTAATTTGAAATATACATAGAGTTTTTAAAATTTATCAACTGATATTATTTTATAAATAAAAAGATAAATGTACTATTGAGTTTTATTTATTTAAAATTTATGTCTATATTTATAATTATGTCTAAAAATAACAATTAGTAATAATAATTTTATCAAACATTTAGCTCCGCTTGTTTTACAAAAAATATTTTTTAGAAAAAGATTCTTCTCATTTTTTTGTATTTGGTGCATCTAGAAAAATTAATCAACGGAAAATATTTTTCTGATTAAAGAAAAACTAAATCATTTTTCAAGAAAATAACTTTTCGTTTTGAAAATAAGAAATCATTTTTCAGATTTTAATAAATTTATCTAAATAAAAAATAAATCATATAAATACATGTATTTATTATCATTGATCATATTTCACTATTAATACTTATCGCCAGTTATCATTGATTGGCAGTGATTGACGAAAATGAGCAAAACTTAAAAAAATTATTTTTTAATGTATTTTTATATTAAACCATAAATAGTATAATTATACAATATTTATTATCTAAATTTTATTATAATATTATAAATCAAAAGAAAATTAATATTTTTATAGTATACTCCAAACACAAAAATATCTTTTAGAAAATAATTGAGAAAGGAAGGAGAAAGAAAATAAATGTTATTTTACCTCATTTATTTTCTCACCAAAATGGAGAGAAAATATGAAAAATTAAAGAAATTTTTGTAAAATTACAATTATGTTAATAACTTTTTTGTTTTCTCTAATTTGTTTAAATAACTTTGTTTTCTTCAATAAAAGATAAAATAAAAAATATATGAAATAATATTTTTCTTTCCTTTCATATTTTATTTTTTAAACATCAAAAAATAAAATTATTTTCTTTTTTTTTCTCTTTTATCCAAGCATAAAAAAGAAAAATAAAGAAAATAAAATAAAATTTATTTCTTTCCTTATTTTATTTCCTTTCTGCGTTATTTCCCAAACATAGCGTTAACTTTCTTGAAATTTCTTAGGCTCCTCGACGCGGACTATAGAGCTTCAGGGCGGAGCTGCTGTCCTTCCAACTCAACTCTTCCACGTGTGCTAATTGAGCTCGGTTTGTGGGTTAGTGTTAAATTGCTCTTCATTTAGTTTAGGTTGTTTCTTGCTAATTACTACTACCATCCTATCGGCTTTGACCTAACTACTACATTTTGTTTTTGTTAAATGATATTATAAACGTTTGAAGTTATCTATTCAATATCATAATTTAAATTTTTTTAATCTATTTTAAAAATTAAGATCTACGGTAAATATAAATAAGTATAAGATTAATATTAACAACAATAATCAATAACTTGCTTTTATAGTTCAAAAGCTTAAAATTTTGTTTAAATTTTCGAGTGATTCCCACTATTTTATTTGTGCATAAGTATTAATTTTTTCCATAATTTATTAAGGTATCACTAGTATTTTAACTTTTTCTTTTTTAATTAAAGAAAAATTATCTTAAAATGGATGAAAATATGTTTCAATTTAATGAAATTGAATTATAAAAAATTTTAATGGAAATATAAAAATAAATGATTAAATAATGTAATATGATAAAATTTAATGTGTTTGTTATAATTAATAGGGGTGAGCATAGAGAACGGAGATTTTCGAATTAATTGAAAAACTGGACTAGTTTGATATCATAATCAAAATATTCAATTTTTTAAAAAAATCTTCAAACTAAACTGAACCTAAAATAAGTAAATGAGACGATTTTTAGAGATTTTGTGATATCCAAACCGGGAATTGAACCGAACTGTTTCATACTAAAATCAAATTGTAAAATTGATATATGAACTATATATATATATATATGAAATATTTTTAATATATTTTTAGAAAAGACATAAATTGAACCAAATAGAATAATTTTATAAATCGAATTGATTTGGTTCAATTTATTTATAGCTTAATTCTATTTAAATTATTTTTAATATAAATAATAATTTTATAATGTATTTTAAAATATTTAAAATTTATTATTTATATTAAAAATATATAAACTATATTCCAAATGCATTATTTATATTAAATATAAGTTCAATTATCTTGATTTGATTTAATATAAATTCAATATATGTTGATTTAATTTTAATTAAAATGGATTCAATTCGATTTAACCAAATTTTTTTATATAAAAATTAAAATAAATTAACTAAAAATTATAAAAAATATAAATCAAACTAAAGTTCTATTTAAACTGAACCATACTGACTGAACCAATTTGATTCCTCGTTTTTTTTTTTTAATTTTCACCTATTGCTGCTCACTCTAGACAAGACGGTAAAAATAATAATAATAATAAATAACTTCTTTTTTTTTCCTTTTCCAACGTTTGATTCCAAGATAGATTACTATTATTATTCTAATTATGGTGGACCTCAACCGATTCAATTGGGCCAGTCGAGACGGGCCGTGAAAAGAGAGATATTTGGAATTGTTTCAAAAGAATAAGTTACTAGATGATCTTTCTTTCTTTGGTGAGTTTTGGCCAGGACTCTTCCTGTGGGAAACTTTTGCGCCGTCTCCATCCATTAGGTGGGAGTATCAACTATTCATTTAAAATTAAAATTTGTATAGCTTTTTTAAAACTATTATTTATTCAACACAGAAAATAATTTAAGTGATTGATTTATAATTCCACGTAATATATCAAAAACTGAATTTTTTTTTTTATAAAATAAACTGATTCTAATTTGAATTTCATAAATTGTGAGCATAATCAGGCAACTTATAGTTTGCTAGAAAATCTAATAAACTAATAGTATGATGAATAAATTGTACAATAGAAAGTTAAAAATTCAAATCTTAAGCATTTTCAATCCCTTTAAATATTTTGAACGTGCAACAAAAATCAGTTTGGCTAGGAAATCTTTGATTGTCATTTTAGCTTATTGATGATCATTATTCTTTCTTTCATTAGAAAAAAAAAAAAAAAAAGTAAACAGATTCATTGGATTAGCAAGGAAATAAGTGATTGGAAAGCAGAATTTTGGATGCTTTTGAATAGAAAAAATGTTTGGTTTTGATGTGTTAATTGGGGCAAAGGCAACTATATTTTATCAAAATGGGATACCCCACATGTTTCTATTTACAGCTAATGGTGCTAAACATAGCTGTCTCATGGCTGGCTTCACTCCAACTACAAGGTCCATCTATCATGCATGTGGAAATTCTTCCAATCCATCATTCAACCATTTGTAGATATTTATATTATAAATTTTTATTTTATTAAAACTGTTGAAATATTGAACGTACTATTGCTATACCATTATTGTTTTACCAAGAGAAAAATTATTGCATTATTATTGGCCAAGATTGTTGGTATCCAAATCGAATTAAAATGCGTGTTGTTTTTTTTAATGTTAATCTTTTGCCTTAATGTAAGTTATAATCATGATAATATCATTATAATTATTAGGTTTCTGAAATCTGAATGACATGATTCAATTATTGAAGTCTCTCCAAGCAAGTATTTTAACAAGAAGATGAAGATGCTTTATTCCAGAAATATATTCTGGAAAGTGACAATGAATAAAACGATGTCGCTTCCCAGTGAACGATTTTTGATTGGGCCCCCGCGTCCCATGCCAGCCAAAATGGCCCCAATCACTTTTGCATGTGCGAAGCTTCATCATCTCCCGCTGTCCCATCTCTTCTCTCAACTGGCACTTCATCTCCAAGAAACAAATGTGATACCCACGTAACGTTCAACAACTTTAGCTCTTCGCTACTACCACTACTACTTTTTCACTTCTCGTTTTTTTTTTTTTTTTCCCCTTTCTTATAATACCAAGCAAGATTACTCTTCAAGAAAGAGTAAACCTCTCCTCTCTGTATACACACCCCATATCAAAGGTTATGCATTCTTGAGCTTTCTTTCTCAATGGCTTCATCACCTCTTCTTGACTATGCTCTCTTTCAACTCACCCCAACTCGAACCAGGTACTAACTCCACTCCACTTGTCACTTACTTTTACTCTTAGTTATCTTAAAGTGCTTCTCCTTATTATTATTATTATTTTTAATCTTTACAATTTTTAATTATGAATGTGAAGATGTGATCTAGTCCTGTTCTATGGATCCAAGACTGAGAAACTGGCTTCCGGGTTATTTGAACCTTTCATTTCCCACCTCAATTTCGCTAAAGATCAGATTTCTAGAGGTGGGTACTCCATCAAACTCTGCCCGCTCACCTCCAATGCTCCTTGGTTCACCAAACCCACTTTTGAGAGGTAATAATGCATGTAACATTAGCATCTTCTTCTTTATTTTTATATTTTGATCTATTGGACGGCGGAAACAGCCCATCTTCTGCTTTATATACATACTATATATTAATTCTATTGAGAATTTAATTAAAGTTTGGATCTTAATTGAAAATTTGAATTGATTTTTGACCTGGCATTATGGACCCCCTGGAGTTTTTTTTTTTTTTGAGAAATGAATATTGTAGTTTACTGTTGGCATTTGGTGAAGCTTAATTACTCATGATATGAAGAGTCAGGAGATGAAACCCACGGAGTATTTAAAATCTAAAAATTGATATCTAAAAGTGGAGAAATTGTTATGTGGACCGAGTAGATGCTGAATCATCCAATCACGAGAGATTTATACAGTACACTTTAAATACAAAATTATGAAAAATTGCGAAATATTACCGATAAAATAGGAAAGTAGATGAATATCTTTTTTAATTGACTGGTACACCATTCTAAGTGGTGAAATCAGTCCATATCAGAATTCCTTCTAAAAGAGATTTGCCCTTCTGTTGCACAGATTTGTGCGGTTTGTTAGTACCCCAGCAGTACTAGAAAGATTTGTCAGTCTAGAAAAGGAAATCTTGCAGATTGAGAGTTCAGCTCAAGCCAATGAATTGTCAAGCCCTGGACAGTTGGAGGAAGGTATACTTCCTTAACATGACCAAAAGTTTAAGTTTCCCCTCATGTTGGAATTTCTGTACTTTCATATGGTAATTATTAGTAATTACGTGTACTAAGTAGTTATTAGCTTTGTTTTCTCAGGAAAAGGGTTGCTTGCCAATTCTAACATAAGGAAGTCAAGTGATTCCTTAAGGAAGTCAAGTGATTCCTCTAAAGTATTTTGCTTGTCCACAGAATTTTGTAGATTAATTATTGTGCTCAACTAGAGAATTAAATTAATGATGCTTTGGTGTTTGATTCCAGCTGAGAGGGGAACTTGCAAGAAAGAATAATGCTGCACCAGAAGAAAACTCCAAGTAACTCATCCTGTTTGTTTTTAAAATTAAATCTCTAAACTTGGTTTGCATATTCTCTTTCCAAGAGTATATCATTTGCTTTGCTATGCTAGGATTCAACTACAAAGGCTCCTTGAAACACGGAAAACATTGCTTCGCAAAGAGCAAGCTATGGCTTATGCCCGCAGCCTTGTTGCTGGATTTGAAGTGGATAATATGGATGATCTGATTTCCTTTGCAGATGCATTCGGGGCTTCACGATTAAGGTATAATTTGGCAGAAACTCTCACTATCATGCAGAGGTTTCTCTTGACAAGATTTTCTGACTGGAAAGTTAAAAATTGTTCTCTTGACAAGTTTTCTGACCGGAAAGTTAAAAATTGTGCAAGAACAACGGTTTCAAGGAAACGTAAAAAAAGAAAGAAAGAAACTTTAAACACTGACAGAGAGCTCTTTTACTGCTTAAAATTGGATTTTGTTGAAAATTTATCATCAAATGGCAACTTGCAATATTGAAATTGGATGCCAGTCATCGTTGTTGTCTGGTTCGATGGTCCTGTTGTTTATGCAAATATCATTGTACCACAAAAAAAAAAAAAAAAACAGTGAAGAACTTCAATAAACCAAAGACAATCTTCCCTAGTCTTTAACAATGGTTTTTCATTTTGTTCCTAGGCATTGTTCTTTCTTTTAGCGAATGTACCTTCATGTTCAGAATAGGGAGAAGTATGATTAGCAGCATGTTAAACATCCCTACCTTATGCCCCCTCATCACGCTAGAGTTTCTTTTGATATTGACCCTGCAGTTTTGCATTCAAGTAGTGTTTATATGCAGGGAAGCATGCATTAATTTCAAGGAATTATGTATAAAAAAGCATGGTGATGGCCTTTGGATGAAGGAATTAGCAGCAA
This sequence comes from Omphalea diandra, assembly GCA_949677035.1. Lineage (NCBI taxonomy): Eukaryota > Viridiplantae > Streptophyta > Magnoliopsida > Malpighiales > Euphorbiaceae > Omphalea > Omphalea diandra. Next base: position 14,339 of record CATIWR010614844.1, on the reverse strand, counting down.
TGGAGGCATGTCCTCCATCAGAGTTGTCATTTTTAGGGACTTCAGGAATTGTGCTTAATAATGATGCTAGCGTCATTAATCCAAATATCATACTAAATTTGGCCAAAGGTGGATCTACAGGTGATCTTGCGCCAAATGGATCCTTTGATGCATCAAAATCTGATTCAACTGCAAGTCATGCAAGTTTTGACAGCAAAAAGGGTACTATATTTTCTTTCCATTTCCACCTTCTTCTCCTCATTTCAGTGTTATTTATGCATAAACAAAAAAAAAAAAAACTTGGTTTATCAGATAATGAAATTTGAGAATTGCATCATTCTGATCCTTGTTTGTTCAAAAGACTATTTATTGATAAGGATTTCTGATAAACAGTCAGATCTTCTCTGATGCCAATTGCATTGCTCTGCAGATGATAACTTGGCAACATCAGATCAGATTCCATCAACTAACACAAAAGTTCCGGTGCCAATGCCATGGCCAAACCAGATGCCTCACTATATGTACAATTTCCAGAACCCTATTCAACAAATTCCTCCATATCAAGGATATCCATTCCCTGTGCAGCCTATCCCACCTCACTATGCAATGAACATGCAATGGCCTTCCAGTCTTAAAGAATCTGGTCCAATAAAAAAGGAGAAATTTATGAGGAAAAAAGAGCTTGAATATTCAGAAGAAGATGGACAAACTGAGTCCACCAACTCTGAGGAAGGGAGTGATTCAGATTCACATATGCAGCAAGATAAAAAGCACTCTTCTACGGATGCTTCATGGAGGAAGAAGCATAGGAAGAAGAAGTCCTCTAAGACAGTTGTTATACGTAATATTAATTACATTACTCCTGAGAGAAGAGATGGAGACAAAACTGGTGTCTCTGATGAATCTTCTTCTGATGAGGATGATTTCATTGATGAAGATTCTGTCCAGCAAAAGGCGGATGATGCAGTTGGGTCATTAGAGAAATTGCACAAGTCAAGCAAGAAAAAGCGTCCACACAAGGGCAACCACCGTTCTAATGTGTCAAATGATGCTGCTGCCAAAGATTTGGATAATGGCATTGTCTCAAATCCATCAAAGGGAGAAAAGACAAATAGGAACTGGGATGCTTTCCAGAACCTTCTGATGAGAGATGAGGGGGCAACTGTTAATGGAGTAGAAAAGTTGCATCCAGTGAATGTTGGAGATGGACATTTTACTATCAAAAGCCTTGGAGATGGAACGAAATTGGCAATCACCCCTGCTATGGATTTTGACTTGGAGAAATTACCAAAGCAACGAGTGGCCGCAGGTGATTCCTTTGTTGTGACTCAGAGGGATGAGGGATCTGAAGATAGTGAAAGGCTGAAAGACATCGAAAATGAAGAAAATCTAAGATCAGTTATGAAGAGAAGGGAGTCCACAGAAGCAGATCTGGTAATTCCACAGAGAATGGAAGAATCAGGAAGTGGCTTCAGGGGTATTCTATGTGCACCTGAGTCATCCATAATTAGGCCTGGAAATGGAGAAGATTGGTGTGTTATCAGCCACCCAGGGAAACCAGAAAACCAGAGTAAAACCAGTGAGGACATCATTTTTAGTGGTGATTGCATATTGTCTTCACAAAATGATTGTTTGAATGTTGAAAAGAAAAGAAAGAATGTCATCATTGATGATTCTTTAATGGTACATGCTCAACCAGCAGTAGATGATCTGTATAATTCTCAGTGGACAACTGACATCAGCATTGCAGCAGATCTTATTTCAGCTTCCTGTGCAGAAAATGGCACTGTGAAAGGTAACCATGAAGTAATGAATGCTCGTGAACCAAATGATCTTTGTGTGGTGCTCGAACGGGATTCTGGATTTGAATCTGCCAGGGAATCCTGGACTGCAGACCATGGAATTGACATATCATTCATGGAAACTGATCGAAGGAGCTCAACTGTCAAAAATAATAACAATGCCACCAAGAAGCTTCCTTCAAATTGCGACACCACTATTGTCAAGAAAAAGGAAACAAATGGAAGGAAAGTTCCAGGGAAAGAAGTTAGGCCTAAAGCTCTATATGGATCGCCAGGGAACAGCAGAGCTGACACAGCAGCTAAGAGCAAAAAACCATCACTAGCAAGTAGGTCTATAGTTCAGAAGAGCAAGCTGGAGAAGGTAATGGAAATGAAATTATTCAATTTGTTATTTGATTACATTTCACCACCTTTTCAATTACTTATGAGGCATGCTTGTGAACAGGAAGAAGAGATGCGGAAGAAGATGGAAGAATCATTGATTCAACGCCAGAAAAGAATTTCAGAAAGAACTGCAGCTGGTGGTTTTGCTTCAGCAGCAAACACGAAAATCCCTTTAGAAAAAGGCCCCATGAAGATAAACAAGAATAAAATGCATTCCACGACCCAAGGGACAAACAAGGTAAGTTCCATCAAAATCAGGGCAGCTTAAGAAAGATCAGGAGGTAAGAGGAGTGTGTATATCCTCAATGCTTGGTCTATAGGGACCAAATTCTCAAATGTCTTTTGACATCTATACAAATGCTGATGTACTGCTACAAATCTAGAAAATAAGCTCAGAATGTATCGTTCTAGCCGCATCACATTCTTTTATACTATGGTTGCAAATAGAGTATAAAGGCATAGGGAAAATAATCCATCAGTTTGGACTTGGCTGTTATGTACTCAAAATCTTGTAAAAACTTCATAGTTGCTGTATACATTTCATGATTGTTTGTAATCGGCTCTACTTCCATATAATTAATGCAAATGACACACTATGGTGATCCTAGCAGCCAACTGCAGTCATATTGCAGGCAGAACAGGCAGATCAAATATGACAAATACAACAAATATGTTTTAGCCAAAATCAGTCCTATCTGTATGAAACTATTGCCATTGTAGTTGTATTGCAAGCAGGAGAGGCTGATCAAAAGTAACAAATATAAAACATACATTTTGGCATACACCATTAGTCCTACCTTGAATAAGAAATCCACTATTAAGGTAGCAGCTGTAGACAATACAGCCATAGCCAATGCCTCCTGTAGCAGCATTGATGCTGCCATAATAGTGGTATAACTGTCACTACAACTACAGGAACCAACGTAGATAGACACTACCCTCTTTACAAGGGCACATAAAATGGAGACAACAATGGCTTCACCATGCTTATGAGTACGGAAGCAGGAAGTTTTTCCTTTATTTCTTGGCTACCCTGATACCAGATCAAGCCAAAGATAGAACTAGCCACTGCAACAGAAATGTTATTGCATGACCAATCCCACCTCCATTCCCACTCCTCCATTCCACCAGTATTTCTATTACCACTATCACCTCCTCTTGCGCCTCTATTTCCACCACCTTGCCCATTAAAGTTGCCATCAAAACCATCCCGACGTGATGAAACAAGAAAAAGACATGTATAAACAGAAGCTTGCATTAAAGAAAATCGGCCTGCCACGTACCGAGCCTTGAATTTCATTGATGTGTTGTATATATAATACATTAGAACCTTCAAAGTAGTCTAATAATTAAATTGTGTAACTCAATTTAAATCTCTAAAATATATAAAATAAAGCTTGCCCAATTTCATTATTAAGTCCACCAGTGGTGGCATAACCCTGTTTCGCGATAGAGGCATGAGTATTGTTTACTTGAGGGGAAGGCTTTATAAAAGTTGTTAAACCATGAATGGCAAGAGTGACAAAATTGCCATGCCAATTTCCATTAGGGAAAAAGTTTTTTCTTCCATGAGAGGTAATTCCAAACCTTCCATTTCCATCAGTATGTGGTAAAAAATTGTATGAACTCATAGTTGGTCTTTTTGGAATATGGTTGGCATTTAGGAAGGGAAGTTTTGGAGTAGGAATTTGCCATTGGATTGCGATAAACAAGTTAATAATTTTCTTGATTGTTATGGCCTTAAATCCAAATTATCTAAAAGTGCTAACATCAACACAATGGTGAACAAGAAAAGATGGAGATGGTGGTGTTTGGAGGGCAACAGCGACCGAGTACCACTGTGCAAGAAAATTCAGAAGTTAAAAAAAAAAAAAAGAAAAACGAAAAGAAAATATCAACTAGGGTTTGGTACTTTAATGGGCTGGGCCAATTAGATGTAACCTTTGTGGCCCATAGATCTATTTATTAAATATATTTTATATCGAGAGATTCTTTTATGGATGGATGTAAACAGTGATTGAATGATTAATTATTTAACATAATAATTTAATTTATATTAAAACCCAGTGAATTTAATTTATATTAAAATTTTTCTTATAATCAATAAATAATCAACAAACAAATTTTAATTGAAACTCATTTGATTTTTAGAATTTCTCAAATTATGTCCCATTTTTATTTTTTTTTACTGTGCACATACACTCCTCCGCTTAACAACCAATTCAATTGGTTTATTTCTTTTTTATTGCAATACACTGTTCTACAAAATATTTGAGAAATAAACCATAATCTTATTGGACGGATGGTGAGAAAATCTTTTAATGTTACAACAATTTTTAAAATCTCTCAATTCTATTGTCTTCCTTTTTTTATTTTAATTTTTTAAGAAAAATGACAAAAGATACACGCTTTCTACTGCAAATATGGGGACCAAATCAGATCGATTGCAGAACATTACACTGGTAATGTATAATTAAGAAAATTACGCGTGCACCTATTTTTATTTTCTAAAAACATTTGTATTTCATGTTTTATAAAAAGATAATATGATATATTGCTATTTGCTTTTTTGTTATATTTTTAATTTTGTCTTTCCTTAACCACTATCATGTAAACAAAACTGAATTAATGCTGTAATTACACTAAATTATGAAAAAGAAAAGGAAGAATGAAGAAGAAGAGGAAGACGACAACATGTACAAAAAAATTCTTTATTTTTTAGTCTTTTTTTGTCTTTCTAAAAAAGTAAAAAAATGAAAATGTATGTAGATTTTTGTTTTTATTTTTTAAGATTTAATAGTTATTTTTATTATTATTGTTGTTTATAATAAAAAAAATATGAATTTTTATACATTTTCATTGAAAAATAATTAACAAATAAATATTTTTGAATTAAAAATCAATTATACAAAGAGATAAAATCGTGTTTGTTAGAGGTTAAAAATAATGTCTATATTCTAATTGTTATTATTTTTTTATTTATCGATTATTACATAAATCAAAGGTAAACACAAAATAAACCTACAATAAATATTTTTTTTTCTAAAAACTGTTTTATGTAATTAATTTTTAAAATTTTTGAATTGGTAAACCTAAAATAAAAGTAAATAAAATAAAATAAATATTTTACTATATAAATATATATTACTTGATATTATTATAAAAAAAACATTTGTAGACCAATAATATACCATTTGTAAATCAATGATAAATAAAAAAAAACCAATAATAAACTATTTGTAAATATTTTACGGTGTAAGAAAAATTGTTAGTGATAAACTAAAAATAAATCAATAATAAACCATTTGTAAATATTTTACTGTGTAAAAATAGCTAAATGCAAACATCATTTTCAATCTCTAGCGACTCAATTTTTTTTTATCTTTTATGACTAATATTGAGCCAAAATATATTCATTTTTAACAATTTTTCATTTATAATATACCAAAACTAATAATTTATTTGTTATAAACAATAAAATAAACATTAAAATTCATATTAATTCTGTTTTAAGGAGAACATATATAATAAAAAACTTTCTCTCTCTAAAACATATTCGCAAAGATACAGTTGTGTGCAAAAAAAATAAGTTTCTCTTTATATTTTCATTTCGATGATATTTTTTGATATTTTCCGTTGTGATGATGTTGTGTGCAAAAAGAAGAACTAATGAATAGGATTCGAAAATGAAAATCACAAATTCATTTCTTTTTATTTCGCAGATCTTTATTACTTGATTTGATGAATTCAAATACTTAAGTTAAGAAGATATTAATTATTATTTTTTCGGATTTGTGTTTATTAGATTTGATTAAAGAAATGAGGAAAAAAAAAAGTAAATTTGAAATTTTCATTTAGAAAATAATTTTTCAAAAATAATATTTAGTTGAGGTGTATTTATTACTGGTTATTAATTTTTAGATAACCATGTCCGTGAAGTTTTAATATCAACAACCGCCATAGCTATAGTCAACCTAATATTTAATTTAGAGTCATAGATTATTTAGTTTTTGATCCATCATAAGAAATTATTAAAGAACACAATAGATTTCATTTGGACAATTTTTTATTTTTTTTCTGAAAGCATTTGGACAGATTCAATGAAAACTTTTGAATTAAAAACCATATAAGCTCCACGAAAAATATTTTTCTTATTTTTTAATATTTAACACATTTAGAAAATGAGTTAAAATTAAATTATTTTTAAGGAACAAAAGGTCATTTTTTAAGTTTTAATAAACTTGTGTAAATAAAATAAATTAAACACACACACACACACACGTGTATATATATATATATGTATTATCATCAATTATCTTTAACTACTAACACATCACCGGTGATCATTGTCATGCAGCGACTGATAAAATATTATAAATATACAGTTCGAAAATATTTTCTATAGATAAGTTATTTTTCATGAAATAGACAAAAGCTAAATGAGCAAATAAAAAAGTCAAAACCTATTAAAGAATAAAAAGGAACAAAACACAACAACCCAATTTAGAAACATTTCCCATTTCCAATTTTTGTAATTTGTTGGGTACTAATCTAATAAACACAAATATTTAGTCTAGGCCATGAGTAAATTTTGATATGCATATGAATGACTTGACAAATGTTTTTATACCGCAAAAGAAACAAGAAAAAAAGTTACAACCTACTTTGCGCATCAGTAGCTACAGCAGAATACAAACAATAAATGGTAAAAAGTATCCGTTGGTTTGTTGCGGCACAACAATGTGTCATGTACTAAAAAAGGATGAAGACTTTCCTAAAGAAATAAAGATACTTAGCGTTTGATTCTTCTAATATGTATGATGTGATATAATTAGGCAAACATAAAAATTTTAAGAAAGAAGGTAGTTTGGTTTGTTTCGATGACAAAATACTAAACACATATTTAGAAAACAAAGATAACTAAGAACACCTCAACATAGATATTATAATTTTAGCTGGCAATATTCCAAATTAACACTATCATAAAAACAATGAAATTAGTTTCGCTAGCCGTTTGGGAAAGAGCACAACCCCAATCCTAAAACCTCAACACTAAACGAAAAATAAACAGAAAAAACTATAGCAGCAGAACAGGCTAACAATAAAAAGGCCAGCTAGCTTCTTTCTCTCTTTGGCTCTCTCTCTCTCAGAGGAGTTCCAGAGATGAAAATTTTCCATTAGAAATCATAACACATTGCAAGTTAATGGTATTTGTATAGATCCCATTTGCACTTTGAATGTTTCTTTTGTTTTCCTGTACAAAAGCATAAAAAAAAAAAAAAAGAAGAAAAAAGTTAAAAAAAATTAAAGAACCTATCATTTTCTCTTTTAAAGAAAATCTTATGGTCAATCATCACCGCCACTACCATTTCTGTTCTATTTCTTTATATGACTTCTAGAGTTCATTTACGCTATGACAACTGGAGGTTTCTGTGGTTTGAAGCCATTGCTTTTTGGTCGCAAGCCTACCAGATTTGAGGTATGTCCTGTTTATATGTTTCTAATTCCATATATATATATATATATATATATATATATATATATATATATATCTGATATGTTTCTTTATTCTATCAAAGGTAATCTGTTTCAATCAGCAAGGCATTAGAATATCATTTGATAGGGCACTAGTGAATCCTGTTACCTTCATTTACACCATGTCCCAATAGCTTGGCAGTCCTGTGAACATGGTAACAAGGATTTCTGTTTTTCTGAGACAGCTGTTTCATAGCACTCTGCTTTAGGTCTCCAATAATGTTTTTAGCTTTCAGAGAATCATTTGGATTTCCTGTCACCTACAATCCAAAACTGTTCCATTATAAATGTTTCATCGACTATGTAAGTCAAACAGTATTGGCAAAGAATCAAGAGATGCAGAATTATATTTTCCTTAGGCTTATAGAAAAGTTTCAAAGAAAACAGAAAACTCCAAGTTGATCTCCTCACCTTAAAGATTCGTGAAGACATTGAAAGGTTTGAATTAAAAATTGAATTCATAAATCATCTGGAAATGCAAAACCTTGTCCAATCTCAAGAATTCATCCTGAGAGTGTTTTGAGGTCATGGAATCTTGAAATAGTTGAATTTCATAAAACAGGAAATGCTGCAATATATGCATATGCTTTGATATTGAAAGACTACATTCCTGGATAAGTTTGTCTTGGCTTAGCAATACTGACAAAAACAAGAATATTACCACAGATAGTGAAAAGCCTTCACCTTCACAAGATTCAAAAGAAGGAATCGAAAGGACCAAAGATGGAACGTTCACGTCGATGGACAGGCAACTTCATCTTGATGATGGAACTTAGGAAGAAGATCTTTACCTTCAGGGACGTCATTGACCTGCCACCTTGTGATGGCACTGAGAGCATAAATGAAGTAGCATAACTTACCTTCCTCTTGGCCACAATTATAAATATTAGAAAAATTAGTGCTGAATCTCAAACCATTTATATTCTTGCAGCTAGTTTCAAGAACCATGAAAGATCTGCACAAGTTTCACCCTGAAATCATATCCAGAAGCCAACTATCAGAAATTAAGGGAGCATCTATTGATAAGGTTTACTATTTTGATGCAGCATGAATCCACCTAAAATAATTCTTGAATGCTATTCTCTGAAAAGCTCTAAGCTAATCATCTGCATGCATGTTCAAACAGGTTCTGATCTGCTACTGTGATGCGTTGAAGTCTATTGGAGATTCATGGATGACGAACCAAGACTGGATGGACAAAGTGACATCTGATAAATTTAACAATAGTGACAAACTCAATTCAGAAAAACTTGGTATATGATATAAACTATTCAGGGTGTAGTTGGCAATAATAGTTCTGTTCTTTTACATCTTTTGGATCTTGAACCATAACTGGATTTTAAAAACTTTTAAGAATGAATGCATTTGAAGAATTTTGAAAATGTTCCTTTTTTTCACCTCAGACGTTCCACTATCAAAATGAAATTCATGTAACTTATGAGTTTCTTGATCAATTCTGATGATATTTATTCGATATTATTGCTTATATTGACAGTTGAAATGGCATTGGCAATTCTGAATTGTGTAATTAACATAGCGAAAGAAAAGTTTGATATGATGGATGAGAATGACCAGAATAAAGATAGTACACAAGCTATCTCATTCGGAAAATTTTTGATGGGGTCCTATTCAGAGAGCAACACATCATGTTGTGCTTCTCCAGTCACTCCAACATCTGTTCTGCCAGCACAATTTATGGATTCTCCCACTTCTGACGAATTTGCAAATTCCTATTGCTCATCACCTCTTCTCCGGTCATTGAGACTCCAAGCTTTGGGAAAATTAAATCCAATTGATATGAAACGCCTCACATTCCACATGCCTCCAAATGTGGAAGCTCATGACGACAGCACTTTGAACCTAAAGAGCAAAGTGGATGATGAAACAGTGGCAGAAACAGGACAGATTAAATTCTTGAACCAAAGAAGCAATATAGACGAGGAAATGATATTTGAAATGGAAGAAAGCAGCAACTCCGAACTAATGAAAGAAGCAAATGTTGACATTGATAGTGATTGCAGTACTAAAAATGGATCACCAGAGATTGAAATGATGGAGACAACTGTGACTACAGAAGTCAGAGGGTCGTTAATGCCACTAGAAACATCACCAAATGTAGTGCCAACTTCAACATCTGCTCCTGTACTGGCACCATCCATATTGCAGGCCAATGCAGGATCACCAGAGCCACTATCTGAACTGGTACCACAACCTCTACCACCATCTGAACCACTACCACCACCCATGCTACAACAGAATACAATAGCCTCACCTCCACCACCACCTCCACCACCACTCAGGCCTGAACTAACTGTAATGACTGAACGGTCACCATCCCCACTGCCGCCACCTCCACCATCACTCATGCCTAAATTAACTGTGGTGACTGAACTACCACCATCTCCACCACCACCACCTCCACTACCACTCATGCCAAAACTAACTGTGGTAACTAAACTACCACCATCCCCACCCCCGCCACCATCACTACAACCCATGTTGCAGCCTAATATAGAAGTTGCAGGTGTGCCACTGCCATTGCTTCCTCCAACACCACCACCATCCCCTGTGTCACAGCCTTATATTGCAGCAACAGGTGCTGCATGGGCACTCCCACCTATGACATCAGCAGCACTACCACTGCCACCCCCTCCACCACCCACAACATCAGGAAATGCAACAGCAGCACTACCATTGCCGCCCCCTCCACCACCCAAGACATCAGGAAATGCAACAGCAGCAGCACCACCCCCACCGCCACCACCTATAATGTCTTCCAAAGGATCAATGCCATTACCACCACCACCACCACCACCACCCATGGCAAATGCAAATGGACTTGCACAACCACCTCCTCCACCTGGTGCAGCAAGACCCTTACGCCTTAAGAAAGCACAGACGAAGTTAAGAAGATCAAGCCAAATGGGTAATTTGTACAGGATTCTCAAGGGGAAGGTGGAAGGACGAAATCAAAACACTAAATCAGCCAACGGAAAAAAGAGTTCAGCTACAAGCGTTGCTGGCGGAAAGCAAGGAATGGCTGATGCCCTGGCAGAGATGACCAAGAGGTATGTTCTTTGAACAAATCTAAGAATATATTATGACCCAATTAAGCTAACTTCGATTCAAGGACACTGGGAAAATCTCGCTATAAATCCCATTAAATTCCTTTCTTTGTTTCTCAGATCAGCATACTTCCAACAAATTGAACAAGACGTTCAAAAGTATGCAAAGTCAATTACAGAGCTGAAGACTTCTATCAGTACCTTTCAAACTAAGGACATGACCGAGCTGATCAAGTTTCACAAACATGTTGAGTCCATCCTTGAGCATTTAACTGATGAAACACAGGTTATTTTATAACAGAAAGATTGTCCATTTGGGTTCCACTATTGGTCAAAGGTTTCCTGTTTCAGACTAGCAATTCTATATGTTGCAGGTACTTGCAAGGTTTGAAGGGTTCCCTCATAAAAAGTTGGAAGCTTTAAGGAGTGCAGCTGCACTGTACTCGAAATTGAATGGAATAGTATCAGAACTACAAAATTGGCAGATTCTGACTCCCTTGGGACAACTACTTGACAAGTCTGAACGTTACTTCAATAAGGCGAGTTTGAATTCTGAGAGTTATAAGCATTTTAATAAAGTTTTCTTTGGTATTTCCAAATTATATAAATCAAAGAATAACATATATACATTCAGGTCAAAGGAGAAATCGACGCCTTGGAAAGAACCAAAGATGAGGAATTGAAGAAATATCAAAGTCAGAACATATACTTTGACTTCCACATCCTTGTGCAAATCAAGGAATCAATGGTTGATGTTTCATCCAACTGCATGGAACTGGCACTCAAGGTAGTTCACTTAACATTTTGTTCTAATACAGACGCATAGATGATCATTGGAAAAAATGATTTTTTCCCTTTTTCTTTTTGAAATTATTCAGGAGAGGAGGGAAGCAAAAGCAGCAACACCTAATAAAGCTAATCCTAAAATGCTTTGGAGAGCTTTCCAATTCGCATTCCGAGTTTATAATTTTGCTGGTGGACATGACGATCGTGCTGATAAGTTGACAAGGGAATTGGCTCATGAAATAGAGACTAATCCCCAGCATCAGTAATTACTTATAAACAACATGCACTGCTAAACCCTCCAAAGAAAATAAAAAAGAAACCCCTTTATAGTATGCGTTATATGCTATATAGTATGAGTAAAGAGCTGGAAAATGAAGCACAAATAGGAGCTACTTTTGTTTTGATTTTGAGGAACTAGGACTTAGCATTGCCTTAAGTATTCTATTCAAGAAACATTGAACTATTAAACACTAGCTATAATACTTATTCTCCATGTGTATTATATAAATGTAAATGTTGGAGTTTTACATGTTAAGTGAGCAACGGTCACTCATTACAGTAAGTGATGAAAACACGCATCATATTCAACATTAAACTTTATTTCTTTTTACAATTCACATTACAGCACAACAAGTTTGTCATATGCAAATAACAATTACACAAAATAAAACCATGAAAAGCAAATGCCAAACAAAGTAACAAACCCTACCCATTATTCCAATCCCCATTTGATGTATTTAAATTACGTGTGGTATATTCTTGAGGCTTCTTCCGAAAATGTATTACTCACAGACATAATAACAAGCATGTGCTGTGCGAGTTTTGGTAAAGCAAAATAATCTGGCTAAGCTTGTAAAGTCCGGAGCTTACTTTCAGTCCAAGAATGCACCGTCAGCTATTGCTTCTGCTTTTCCGCCACTTTCCCGCACGAATTATATGAATTCTCTCTTTCTCTCTCTCTCTGTATCTCTATCTTTTTGTTTCTCCCCCAAACATCACTGTCGCTTAGGAGTTGTCTCATCATAGGTAAACGACTTGCCGTTTATATCCGAGAATGGGATGGGCTCAGGTTTTAGTTTTTAGGTTTTTTTAAGCCGGTCCCATCATTTTGGACTTCCAAGGCCTTTGTAATTTCGGTCTCAAATATTCTCTTGTCAACAAAATTTTTATTTTTTAATAAAGTCATCATGATAAATATTGTGTGAAGATTTTTTTTAAAATTATTATTAGCATAAAAGAGAAGAGACTCAAATTGGAGTTTGTATTAAAATCAAGAGATCCTTATAATTAAGGTGTTTTTTGATAAAATTGAAAATTAAATACTGAATAATTTTAATACTGAAAATTTAAGAGTTGAATCATTATAGTATTAAAAATTTTAAAAGTTGAATAATCATTTAATATATATCAAATTTTAAAAAGTCAATCAAATCTAAGAGATATATTTAAAATAAGATAACTATATTTTTTTACAACAAATTATCATATAATTTTATTTTAAATATTTTAAAACTTATTAATTATATACTTGTCAATAGGAAAAGATTGTGATAATAAATTGATATTATCAGAATAATTAATTTTTTCTATCACTTAATCTATTAAGTAAAAATTGTCTACTTATCACATTAAGTGATTTTTTAAAATTAAGTACTTAATAAAAAAAAGTTAGCAAACACACTTAAAATGTTAAAAACTTTTTTTTAAAAAAACTGTTATCAAATAATCTTAAAAAAATAAGTGTTGAATTTTTAATTTTAAGTATTTAATATGGTTAGGAAACACTTCTTAAGTCAAGAATGATTCAATCAATAAAAAATCATGAAAGATTTTGAGATTAATTTCTCAATTAAAAAATTTATAGCGTTAAGGACAATTTCTTCTTAATATATCAGTTCTCTTTTATTCTTAACAAAAAACAAAAAAGATTTTCATTGATCTATAAATCGTGTATTTATACCATATGATATATGTCATATTTACTTTTATAATTATATGAATCTAACTTTGAATATCCAAAGACAATTTGAAAATAACTTTGCTTGTATTAAACTGTGCCCTACACTAGTTTTGCAAATGCATAATCAATTTATGTATTATTTTTATTAATTTTCTCAAGTTTTTGTGACTATATGGAAAAAAAACTTATCTAAAGGAAATTGAGAATTGACGTTACATATCACTGTTGCGTCTCACTATTCATATCAATTTCCTTAATTTATTTATCACATGAATTTGATATGATTATTGATTGTTTACGGATTCCGATGTTTAGTCTATCCCAAATTGAAATATATCTTATGTATATGTGGTAGACAATAATCACAATAGAAAGCGTGAAATAACATCTCTTCTCGAAAGATATTTAAAAATCCAAAATGTCTTTGCCGATCATTATTCTTGAGTAAACTCAATCTTGATGGCACCAATTTTAACGGGACTTTTACCATATCTAGGCACCAAAGTCACCACCACACTGTCATCATCTTCAGCTCCTAAATCCTCCAGTAAATCTGTTATCCCTAATCTCAAACATGTCTTCGTTTTCTTCCCATGTTTATGCTTATGAGGCACATTAGCAAAGCTTCCTGCAAACTCAGACTTATCCGGTCCAATACTAGGCGCTTCATCCTCATCATTAATATATACATCAAACTTAACAGCTGCATCTCTTTCAAACTCTATCCCATCTATTACTAAAACTTCTTCTTCCTCTTCTTTCTCTTTCTTGCTTCTTGATTTCTTTGGCCTCGAAACCATGGTGCTTATCACTTTGTCCAAGACTAAA
>CATIWR010614836.1:0-21395 GCA_949677035.1 Omphalea diandra | reverse complement strand
AGGAGGAAGCCCAATAAGAAGAAGAAGACAACCAAGCTCAAAGGAATGATGACTAAGTGATTGAAGATAGTGATTCTTCACTAACTTTTTAGGGAAAAAATTTATTTGCATCTTCTTTCTGATTTTCATCCTCATGTTTTTTATGTTTTCAAATGTTAACTAGGGTAGTAGTCTTGTGTGATCAAACATCCTTGTGTGTTCGATTTTGTTTATATAATTGTGTTTTGTTTTAACTTTAATAAAAATTCTATTTGTGTTCTACATTAATCTTCAACTAATTGCACTTATAATAACTATTGAATTTGTGTTTTTAGTTATGATTGCATAAAGATTAATCTTATGTTATTCCCTATCTTTTCCTTCTTACTTTCTTCTCTTTTTGATATTAACAAAATGGGAAAGAAAACTTGACTTTACATGCAAAAGGATAATAACCAAAGATGGAAACATTAATCTGATTAATGGGAAACATCACTTGAGGGGCAGTTTTTCAGCTTTATAGAGTATTTTATGTTACATATTTTTTTGCCTTAGACACTTCCATCACTTTGAACTATCAATGAATTTTAACCTTTTAGTGGAGTTCCTAAATCCTTAATACACAATTAATTCTTTATCCTTTGGTTATTCAATCTAAGTTATCAAAATCAAAAAAGTGGGAGGTTGTTGGACTAGGTTGGTCAAACATAAGTCAAAATTATCTTTTAATCTTGACAACATAGATTGAATGGTACCAATATCAATCCTAAGTGTTGTTTTTGTAGAATTTAATAAGGAACTCATTAGAAGTTGAATGAAAGCTAGTAACTCAAAGTGTGGGTAAAACACTCTAAATTGAGATTGTAAATGCAAGGTTGTGACTACTATCTTAAGATTCCTGAGTCCATTTTGGATAGAAGGATTCACGGTAGGAGTCATGGTACTGGTCATGACCTTAATCTTTAAATCTCTTTAGAGGGACTCTAAAGCTTCAATTAATCAATGACACTTGTCAAAGGTACCCATTGAAAAATCAAAAATTGTGACAAAGAATCCTTAGTCATGATTGTAAATTCTTACAAACAATCTCAATTGATTCGCGGTGAATTCACGACCATCCATTATACTCGCGATCGTGACCTTTAACATCCTCTAAATGGATTAAACGACTACATTTTTAGATAAAACAATGATGAAATGCCATGTATACTAGCCGATAGACACAGTTGGAATTCAATATTGTGAATGAGCAAAATTCAGGGAAACTTTGAAGATTGCGATAATGACATAAGATCTTAATAGCGATTTCTACCTGACAAGCTTTAAATGCAGGATTTCACCACCAACTTTGAGATATGAAAATAGTTTTAAGAGTAACGTCTCTTTGCTGGGAGAAACCTACAAATACTCCACAAAATGGATATAAATGCAAGAGAATAACATTTGCTAAGGCCAAACTCTTGTAAAATTGTCTCTCAACTTTCTCTCTCTTAATTACTCTTTGTTATTGAGATGCAAGAAATTTGGTGTGAGCTTTAAACAGTTTTTAGGATTGAGTTTGAGAATGAGCCAATAGAAAACTTTTATATAGGTTGAGTGTTAGTCTTGGAAAATACTTGTAAGATTGTGTGTGAGTCTTTACAAAACACAAGTTGTAAAGTTAGGTTTGAGTTTTCAAAACACTATTTGGTGTTAGTGAAACACATAATTGAAAAAATTGGAGAGTCGATGTAGAGTTGGTTAATACCTAAACCATTATAAATTATTGTGTGTTCTATTCTTTTTCTACTTTTTTCTTCTAATACATGCATAACAAATATTTCCTCTAAAATTTAAATTTTTCACCAATTCAACATCTCCTTCTTGGTGTACAAGGGACAATATCTCTTAAAATAATTATTTTTAACCAAATATATTTTGCATAAAATAGAACTCTATGAAAATTTTTTATTTTTATTTAAATACTTAATATTAAATTAATTTTTTAAAAGTAAGTGACTATCTATAATGAAAACAAACAATATAATACTTTAATTTTTTTTATTCAATTTAATCTATTTTTTAGTTAAATTTACTATATAATTTTATATGATAATTTAATATTTAAATTTTAAAAGTTTAAAATTTAAATTTCTAATTTGTAAATCTCTCAACTTCTTATTTAAAAAATTTTTTTATATCACTTTTAAAAAATTAATTTATATCTTTTAAAATAAATTATTCAAATCATTTAAAATAAAAACTTTTAATAAATATTTGAAAAATCAATTACATGTTATCAATATGAACATTCTGAAAAAACTTTATTCTTGAAATGAAAATTAAGGATTTATTAATTTATTATTTAAATATATAAAATAAAATTTATAACTTAAAGTATGAAATTAGTATAAAATTAATTATTTATCAACTAAAATAAAATTAAAAATTTAATAATTTATAAAATCTTATTCAAATCGAGTAAAAAATAAAAATATTATCCTTGTAAGAGTCAAACTTAATTTTAGATATGATTAAACTAATTGAAAAAATATAAGAGTTAAATGAGCCTAAATATACATTTTACTAAATGTTGATTTTGACTTATGACACAATTGAAACTAATTCATTATATTATGGTGTAATTGATTCAACTAAAAGTTTTTGATATAATTGAAAATTTATGAAAATGTTTAGCTGAAAATTTTTTGACTCAAATATTTTGTCTTGTTGAATGAGCATATGAGGGAAATTATAATATAAATTATTTTCTCATAATAGTTTATCACAATATTTTAGTGTTAACTTTCTAGTGTCTATCAATTTACATATAAGAAAAAGTAACATTGTCACAATAATATTTTTTTTACTCTATTAAATCATTTAAAAATAATGATAAAATTATTTTATCATAATAAATAACTCTTATTCTTACTAAATAACTTATCATTATAGATAAAAATTTTAATTTGGTCACATAAAAGGTATAGTAAATTTAGTAAATTTATTAAAATACATAAATTATCATTATATTTTAAATAAAAATAAAATAAAATAAAGTTGAAGTTGAATTTAAATTTAATTTAATCATTCTACTTTATAAATATTTACTAATGGAATTTATCTTTTTTATATTGTCATTGGGTCAAATGGATTGGATCACAGGTTCACTTATTCAGGTTAATTTTAACTTGACCCTCGGATTGATCTGAACTCAATCTAAATTTCTTTGAGTCATTTTGGATTTTTCTAGATTTAGATCAGATTCGGACCACCTTTTCTCTCTAGTAAATTTGAGTTAGATTTTCAAGTCAGATAAAAAATTGCCCCTCTAATTGAAATAGCAAAAATTCAGCTAATTTTCACCTATCATCCCTTAACTCAAGTCTTAATAATAACATTATTCCTAAATAGAATTTTGGTCCATAAATATACTTAAATTTACAATTAATAAATAAAAATATTCTTTTGACAAATTTAGTTCACTGAAAAACTAATTAGGATGCCATTTGAATACAAAAGTCATGAATAAGTGAAACATGGCCACTTATTTTTTCTTTTCCTTATACTTCTTATACGCGCATTAAAGAAAGCGAAAAAACATTTGCTATTCACTCCCTTTCCCAAAACACTACTCTTCTATTTTCTTTATGTAATCGTTAATTCTATTCCCTCTACTACTTACCCTTGATGGATTTGACTCCACCTCTGACTCTAAAATGACCGTTTCTAGAATGGGCTTCTCAACCTGATCTAGATAATGTAATCGTTATTAGCATGTGTCTCACTTCTAAACCATATCTAGATAATGACTGTTTCTAGAATGGGCTTCGCAAGAAGAATGCCACCACCACACTCTTGATTGAAAGCTTAATACAATGTCTATATTAGACCAAATCAAAAGCAATAATTTATGGTTAGAGCCTAGGAAATGTATTATTAAATGAAGTTAGAGTATAATGGTAGTAAAGGTGCTGATTCAAGAAGAAAATATAAAAAGAACAGAGATTCTAACAAGTAGATAAAGGAAACTGTTAGTTAACCATTAGCTATAGTGGTGATAATTACAATGTCATTGGTGGCGTGATTGATGTTTTTATTTTTCTTGAGCCATTTAAAAACATTTTATTGTGGGCACCTCAATTTTGGGTATGCACTTGAACTAGTGGTGACTCCATTGAAGACTCAAAATTGACTTCGTAAGAATCTCTAGTTCACTTTTACCATTCTGTTCTTATTATTGATAAATCTATTGCATTCATATAACCTCCATACTTCACCATATGCACTGGTTCTATCCTTAGACAAACTGATGAATTCTCCAAACTTGAGACTTAAGCTTAATTTGGGCTTACGATATGGTATGGAGGATTTATCACTCACAAGCCAAGTATCTTTAGGTATATTAATGGGGGAGTTTATGCCAACAGTCCCCAAGCTTATGTGAGCCATTAACTTCAACAATATTTTTTCAACATTAAGTGCATGTTGGAGCTAATGGTACCTTGAAATAAGACACCCTCTTGTTTGTATTTTCTTATAAAAGAAGGGTTAAAGTCATCAACGAACATAATTAGTTGTCCTCGATGTCAATATAATGTTATCTTACTCTTTCATGTAAATATCCCTTATGTGTACACTTGTATTCCCCATTCCGTGCTATGTAAATGATCCTCTTTATGCAAATATTGCCATTCCCTATGTGAGCATCTTTATACATCCCTTCTCCTCTTTATTAAAGGCATACTATGCTTATGTGTATAATTTCATTATTAATGTAAAATGTTTCTTTTATATGTAACTTCTTCCTTGTTACTTCTTTTAGCTCCTATGTACATATGTTCTTTTGGGACTCCTACCTTGCTTAGTTCGAGGAGACCATACATTTTCTCTATCTCTATTGATAGAAGAATAATGCCATACCTAAGAAAGAGCCTTTAAGACCTCATGTGAGGGAGTAATAAGGTTGGAATGATCTTTTGCAAATAACTGTGTATCTCATACATACATGCATTTATTATTTATTCATGCATCATGCTGATAACCTTTGTTTTACAACTATCATAGCTCCATCTAAATCCACATGGAAGAAAAGAAGCAATCGACTAGCTAGGAAGAACAAAACACACATAGCCCAATCCAAAGGCCATAATCATTGATGGAGCCAATAGTGTTGCTATAGGTGCTAACCTCCAATGTACGATGGAGGAGAGGATTGTCGAGGAGATGAATAAGTGCCTCAATGAAATTTTGATAAAGAATGATGCATCTGCTAGTAGAACTAATAAAGGGAAAACACCCTCACCTGTTATTGTTGATGATGATTTGTTTGGGATGAAAGAGTACCACATGAGTAAATTTGCTAGGGAAGTAAGAAGTACTATTGCAATTCCTTTAAAGCTGATGGAAAGTGAGAAAGAAAGTTCCCAATTCAATGATCTCACTAAGAAATTAGAGAAGTTCCAAAAGACTCTAGGCACTAGGGGTTTGAAAAAAGGAACTAATATTGATGAGTTACTTAGACATAAACCAAGCCATAAAAGCTTCCCGCTAATTTTTGAATACCTGAGCTTCCTAAGTTCACTGGAACCCAGGATGCAACCAATCACATCCACTCCTATGTGTTGATAATGAAAATGTCTAGAGTTCCTACAAACATTATGCTTGAACTGTTTGAGTTATCATTCGAGGGATCTATGAATACTTGCTACTATAAAATGCCTAAGAAAATTAAAAAAGAGTGGAAAGAGCTAATAAAAGCTTTTGAGAAACACTATACTTATAACTCAACATTGAAAGTCACTCTACAAGACTTGAAGTCATTAAGGTAGAAAATTGGAGAAATTTTCAATAATTATATAAGGAGGTGGAAGAAATTAGCCTATAAGGCAATTATTAGTCCAATCGAAATAGAGCAAATTAAAATGATCATAAAAAAACATTACCAAATATAAGTACTACAATCAAGGGGATGTTAGTATGTAACTTTGAGGACCTTATAGAAGTTAGTTTATAGACTGAGGAGTTAGAGTTACATTCAAAGAGACAATATGGCAAAAGAGGAAGCATGTTATCTGAAGCTCAGAAAGAAGGGAATAAGACTACTGATATAAATGTAATAAGAACCCCAAGATAGTTCACTGACTTAGGCATGCCTTTATCTAAGGCATAAGAGGTTACAAAAGTAGGGGATATTAAAGCTATTAGAATTGAGGCTGCCACCTAATCCTTTGCTTATAAGATATAATGCCAATGTGTATTGTGCCTTGCACAAGGAGCCAAACATAACATAGATGATTGTTACATGTTGAGACATGAGATCTAAGATCTAATTAATAATAAGACCATTATTCTGCCTATTCTTAGAAGTCCCAACATTAAGGGAAAATTTGCTTCCTAATTATTGTAACATGTCGCCCTTGAACCAAGAAGCCTTTGTAATTGACTTTGGGATTCCTAAGGAGGTTGTAATGGCCACTTTTGAGGAAGTGACTCTTATGAAGGTTACAATTGTTATTTATGCTATAAAACCATAGGAAAATTCAGACAATGAGACTAAAGAGTTGAAGAGGGAGAGGATCATCAGGCTATAGGAAAATAGTGATAGAGAGAAGGAAAAGAAACAAGTGAATTGTTTAATTAAAAGTGAAAAATGCTACCTAAATAGGGAAGCCCATAAAGATTTGATGGTTGAAAAAGAAATGGAAAAGTCATTAGTAAAGGGAAAAAGAAGGAAAATCCTATCCTTAGGTAGTTGAAGAAGATATCGACTTAGATCACTATATGGAAATTGCTCATCATCTCTCAAAAGCACAAAAGGGTAATGGTCAAGGCCTTATCAAGTTTGATTATCTCTAAGGAAGCAGCACGAAAGGACACAATGGCTTTAATCACTAATAAGGGAAAGATTACTTTTTCTGATGAGGACTTGCCACTCGAAGAAAGAGATCACAATTTGTCTTTATTTATACAAGCTAAGGTGAAAGGAAGAGGACTCCATGCGTAATGATTGATGATGAGTGTGAGGTCAATATTTGTCCTTGAAAATTATTACTTAAGTTCAGTGCATCTAAGAAAAAATTGGAAGCATCAGATAATATCATCTAGGCTTAAGATGATAGTTGTAGGCTAGCTATGGGTATGTTCAACATTATCATAAAGACTAGGGTTGTGAAAGCCATGGTAGAGTTTATAGTGCTGGACATCCCAATTACTTTCTCACTATTATTGGGAAGGCCATGGTACCATCCCTTGGGAGGTGTCTCATCTATTATTCATTAAAAGGTTAAGATTCTTTATAAAGGGTAGATTGTTACCATTTATGCTGAAATAGGAGAAATAGTGTCAACATGGAGTCTAACTCTTTTGCATCTCAAAGGTTTTTAGGTTGCAGAAGTTATAAATAAATGGGTTGATCCTAAGGTGGCAAACATAATAAAGAATATAAACTTTTTGGATTAGGATTGGGGAAGAACTTTAATAGGTGTGCCTAAATTTCTAGAGATTCCTACACAGACCATCATGAAGGGCTTGAGTTACCATGAAAAAGAAAGGGAAGCATTTGGTGCACGACCTACAAGATCCCTTGTCTGATTTCTTTGTGAAAGAATGAGAAGTGGTTAGGAAAGTAGAAGAAAATACAATTGAGGAGAATGAGAATCAATAAAAAGCCAACCCTATGAGAGATCTCAAAAAAGCATTCTTTTCAGCTGTAATTAGGCAGTGTAGAAGCTAGCTACTTGAATTATCAAGATTCTTCCATTAAAGAAAGTAAGAAGAAGAGAAAAAAGAGAGTGGAACAGATTATGAAGGTAAAGGAAGATCATACAAAGGGATAATCTATAAATTTGTATGGTCCTTAGATAGTTTGGCCATAGAATGATAAAAGAAAGATGTTTGATGAGGGTATGAGCAATATATGTTAGACTAAAATTTTTAGGAAATAAAAGAAATAGATAAGGGAAAATGGGTTACCCAGGTTGAACTAAAAATGCCTTATGAGGATTTAAAGTAGAGAAAAAGTGGACTTGATGCCTATGCTAAAGGAAAGTACATAAGGCTTGATCTAGTTGATATTGAAAATATGATTATGAACTCCATCGAGGATGTGGAAAAGTATGGAGCCATCTAGGGACAACCATCTAAAATAGGATAGGTTGAGATGGAGGGGATAACACTACAGGAAAGCTTAATGAAGGTTATGCTTAGGGATGATAAGATGAAGCAGGATTTTAAAGAGGTTGTGAAGGCCATGCCTAGTGTCGAGGCAAAGAAAGAAGCAAGTTTTGAATAGGTAAATAATGACTCAAATGTTATCTTAGAAAACATCTGATGGGAAAAAGGGCAGAGAAAAGGAAGATCTAGAAAAGGCTGATGTCAAAAAAGCTTTAGCTACTCCTTCTAAAGAGCCCATCTTTCTTAATACCTCTGATGTCTTTATCTTTAATCCTTTTGAGGATGATGATATATTTATTTTTAAATTTAAAGCAATGAATAACAAGTTTGCTTACTTATGTGATGTGTTTCTTGATGGTAGTGTGCATGGCAAGCATTATTCATGAGCATATTTAATATTAATTTTATGCATACCACTGCATTTAATCTTAGCATGCAAGAAAATTTAAAAATCTTACTCATTACTAATGACATCAGGCTTGAAGTGCAAAAAAAGTTTGAATTGTTGCTTAGAAAGTATCAGAGTGTTTTTGCTTGGAGATATAAGCATATGCTTGAGGTTGATTAATGAATAACTAAACTCATGATTCCAACTTAATTGCATATGAGACCAGTTAAACATAAACTCAGAAGGATGAGACCAAAATGGGCCTAATTGGTGAAAGCAAAAGTAGTAGAATA
Organism: Omphalea diandra; assembly: GCA_949677035.1. Taxonomy (NCBI): domain Eukaryota; kingdom Viridiplantae; phylum Streptophyta; class Magnoliopsida; order Malpighiales; family Euphorbiaceae; genus Omphalea; species Omphalea diandra. The sequence continues at coordinate 12,581 of CATIWR010614836.1, read as the reverse complement.
ACTAAATGCTAAGTTCTTAGCGATAGTTGATTACCCTGGTTAGTTAGCCAATAAAGTGCTAGTGCCGAAGAAGGATGGAAGGGTTAGAATGTATGTGGACTATACAGACCAAAATAAGACATTCCCTAAAGATGATTTCCCTCTACCCCACATTGACATATTAGTGGATAATGCTACAACCTTATAATGTATTCATTCCTGGACAAGTCTTTGGTTACAATCATATCATTATGGCCATTACAAACAAGGTGAAGACTGTTTTCATCATTGAATGGGGTAAGTATTGTTACAAGGTGATATCATTTGGTTTGAAGAATGCTAGAGCAACTTATTAATGGCTAGCAAATGCGTTGTTTCATGACTTGATCCATAAAGAAGTAGAGGTATATATAAATGACATGATAGTGAAGTCTAAAAGTCAAGATGGTCATTTCAAAGCTTTAAAAAGGTTCTTGCAAAAGGTGGACAAATATAACCTTAGGCTTAACCCCAAATGTGTATTTGGAGTTATATCAAGCAAGCTTTGGGAACTTGTGGTAAGTGAGAAGGGTACTGAGATAGTCCCAAAAAAAAGTAAAGACCATTTAGGATATGCCCGCACAAAAGACAAAGAAGTAAGTTAAAAGAGTTTTAGGCAATCTCTAATACAACAATCGGTTCATAGCTAAACTCAACCCTATATGTAAATCAATTTTCAAATTACTAAGGAAGGACTAGCTAGTGGTGTGGAATGAATAGTATCAAAGGTCCTTTATGAAGAAAAATGAATATTTTTCAAATCAACCAATGCTAAGATCCATAAAGCTAGAAAAGCCATTGATTTTATTCCTAATAGTGGAAAAAAACTCTATAAGGGCAATGTTGGCACAAAAAATGGAGAAAGGAATAAGCGTTTTGTTCATTAGCTTAGTAAGAGATTCCTTATGAGAAAAAGTATAATTAGATAGAGAAAACATGTTTGTTATTGGTATGGGCCACAAAGAAATTGCGATACTATTTCTAATCATATTCAATTGAAGTAGTTTCGAAGATTAACCTAGTTAAGTACTTGCATGAAGCCCTTTCCTTGACTGAAAATTTAGTAAAATGGCTAATATTTTTGATAGAATTCACATCAAGTATGTAACCAAGAAGGTCGAACAGTTGTAAAATACCTAACCCAACAACCAATTGTAAATAGTGAATTCAAGCTTCCTCAATTCCTCAATGAAAGGTTTGGACTAATAAATCTCTAGGGATTGAGAATGTACTTCGACAGAGCAGTAAACAAGAAAGAGGATAAAATAAGTGCAATTTTTGGTATCACTAGAAGGACAATTGTTCCTTATGATAAAAAACTAGACTTTAGGGTGACGAATAATATGACTGAGTATGAAGCTTGTGTATTTAAGCCATAATCATTAATCTAATAAGGGTTAGAATGACTGAAGTGTTTAGGGATAGTTATTTCTCAAATATTCAATGAATGATAATTAAATGTAGAATGCTTAAGCCCATACTTAGAATAACTGAAAAAGGTTGTCCAAGATTTTCAAAAGGTCATTTGCTATCATCTTTTAGAGAAAAAAAATGCAATAACTAATGGCTTGGCTACTTTGGTGTCTATTTGGGTCAGGCCTAAAAAGATGTGGATAAAGCCATTAATTATTCTTAAGTCCACAATGCCATGTTATGTTGAAGAAAAAGTGATGCAAACAATCATAGAAATTCATCCCTAGTACTATAATGTACAAGTATATTAGTGGTAAATACTCTAAGAGGACAAAATAAAGGGATAAGGATGTAATTTGAAAGCTAGCTTTAGAGTTTGTGGTTTTATGATGGTGTGGTATATAAGCGAATGTTGAATGGGGTCCACTTAAGATGTTTAATAAAAAAAGAAGTAAGCAAGGTTATGGAGAGGTACACATAGGTGTGTGATCCCAATATGAATGGGTTGGATTATAGAATTTGACTTTGAGGATGGGTTATTATTGGACAACCATGGAATAAGATTCATTAAAGTTGTTACCATTTGTCACAAATGCTAGATCTAAAGTAGTCACAACCATTTACCACTGACAAAATTATAGAATTTGACTTTGCCTTAGCCATTTGCAATATGTGGTATTGATGTGATTGGGAAAATCAAACTAGATTTTATAAAGAGGCACAAGTATATCAAAGTGGCAATCGATTACTTCTCGAAATGGGTGATGACCAAGTCTTTTAGCAAGCTAATGGCAAAGCAGAAAACTCAATTCATAGAAAAGAACTTGATCTACCGTTACAGTGTGTCTTATCACATTGTAACAGATAACAAGGTGCCCTTCCAAACCAAGGTCAGAATAATCTCAGAGAAGTATGGGGTCACTCATCTCAAATTATTGCCTTATAAGTCATAAGCGAATGGAGTAGTTGAGAAAGCTAATAAACATAATAAGAATATCCTCACTAAGATGGTGAAAACTTATAAGGATTGGTTAGAAAAATTGCCCTTTGTTTTATGGGGTATTGAGCCACGACTAAGATATCGATAAGAATGACACCGTACTCTTTAGTATATGGGATGAAAGTGGTGTTATCCATAAAGATGGAAAAGTCTTTTTGGATGTTAATTAAGGTAAATATTCTTGAGTTTCAATGGGTAAGGGACCAATTTGAATAGCTGGCTTTGTTAGATGAAAAAAGATTAAAGGCTTTCTACCACATTTAGTTTTACCAAGCTAGGATGGCATGCAACTTCATAAAAAAGGTTAAGAAGAATACGATAAAGGTTGGTGAGTTAGTACTAAAGGCAATGCAACCTTAAGTTCAAGATCTGCGAGGAAAGTTTAAGCCAAATTGGAAAGGTCCCTATGAAATAAAAGAAATCTATTCATGCGATGTCATAAAATTAGTAGACATGGATGGAAATGAATTTTCTAAATCGATAAACTTGGATAGGCTTAAAAGAATACTTTGTGTAAGCAAGTGAGAAAACTAAATAAGCCCACTAAGTCGAAAGCTTGAAAGGGCAACTTAGGCAAAAATTATATAATAAATAAAAGTAAGAGTTAAGGGGTACAAGAATAACAAAAAAAAATAGTAACAAGGGGGTAAGGATGAAGAACATGAAGCTAGTAAGCCAAAGGTGTTGGATGAGACAATCATATGATCTAATGTGCTATCATTAAAAGTGGTGATCATGCATTCAATTAATATGTAATATATAGGTTATAATGATTCATGGTGAGCATAATGTCAAAATGGAATGCATTTAAATAGTGAAAGTAATATGTGCCAAACATTTCTTTAAACTAAATAAAATACAAGAAGTTTTTCTGTTATACTTATTATTGTTGTTGTGAATGTTTGGTGAGAATCCTATGCCACTAACTGCTATTTAACCATGCCTCAAAGTTAGCATCATCAAAGGGAGAGACCTTAAAAGAAAGATATGGAAAATGTAGTGATCAACCCAAGTAGCCTCTACTTAATTTACAAAGTGCTGAGTTAAAATCCTTCAATAAAGGATGGAAGAAAGCTAATTGCATCTTGTATGACCCCAGACTAATGACGAACTCTAGATGGATCATAAAAAGTGCCATATGGCATAGTTAAAATGATCACACATCCTCCATATGTCTTTAAAGTAATGTCAATCAGCCTTCACCAAGGGCAAGTCTAGCGAATATCAGAGTCACTATTGTGGAACAACCATTTAATCCATTTAGCTTTGGTAGAAGCAGGTTTCATAGACAATGATTTGAGTGGGGAAAATAGGGTTTAACATCCACAATAAGACCCTTAATAAATCTAACTCCTCTCATAGCCATATCTAAAAATAATAATAAAATAAAGTTGATTAGGTTGAAAACTTAAAAGGGCGACCTTAGCAAAAATGAGTAACCTACTAGACTGAAAGCCTGCAAGGATAGTTTAGACAAAACTTAAAGCAAGAAAATAATAATAAATAATAAAAACGGAGAACTGCAAAAGGATACTTATACCTAAAGTAGCAATGGACTTCTAGTAAGGACTCACTAATGTCGTGAGACATTATGTCTGAGCCTATAATAGTAACACCTAGAATTGATGAGACCGAAGTCTTCCCTAGCTCAATGCCATCAATAAGAGACATGATCTACAAGTCAATCTCTTTATCATCTCTTCATAGTAAGAATCTCCCATCAAAATAGCCATCAAAACATAGGCTTACACTACCTTAGCATGACCACTGGAAGAATGAAGAGTAAGAATTAGAGATGTAAAGATCTTCTCTTCTCCTAAAGTATATCTGGAAACTTCATCATAGTGCAAGTCAAATAGTTTCATCATTTTTGGATGTGTGGGTAATCCAAGCATGGTAGTGTAATTCGATGAGCATCATTGATCTAATAGTCAAGAATGACACTATACTTTTCTAGTTGAGGGCTAATTTTATTCTATTCAAAGTGAAAAGAGTGGGTGATAGGATCCCATAAATTACAAACTGCTTGAAGAAAATCTATACTGATTTAAATAAATGAAAGGTGTTAAGGGCTTTAAAGCCCATCCAAAGCAGATCAGGCTAATTCTGGGGTGAGAATGACTTCAAAAATACTCTTGTCGTATTGAGAAAGGTGAAAATAATAGTCTAAGTATGAAAATCAAGGAGGGGAGCTTTATAAAAGAAGAGAAGATGAATAGTGCATGATAACGAGATATAGTAATACTTGACTTGACAGAGTTTTTAATATATTTGTACATATAACTAAATGATATGTACAATGTACTATTCATATCGTTTTTTATTAAAGTTCTCTTTGTATCTTGGGGACCCAACTTCAGTCACACTTGTTTTAAAAGGCATAAACTTGTAGCAATATATAAGAATTACATAATGTGTCATCCATATCATAAATAGATTATTAGAATGGAAAATGGGCTTTCATTTTTAGCCAAAAAAGGTTAAAATTAAGCAAAATGGAGGCATGTTCACCTCATGAAGTACCCTAAAGTCCTAATTGTCTAAAAGCAATAACAAAAGAGGCCCTTAAAACTCGCCTAATATTCATCCTGTAGTTTCAAAGTATCAAATAGTTCTAAAAATAAAAAGAAAGAAAAATCTTAAGAACTAAGAAAAGGAGTAGTGGCCAACTTAATCCTCATCCTCCTATTTCAAAGTGCCAACATAATCCTCCAACTTTGTAGGGGCTCGCTGCTCCATTTACTTCATGTAAGGCTAAAGATCTTCTAACTAGTTTCACATCTCACTAAGCTCTTGAGCCTAATAATGGACCACCATCTACAATATATATATATATATATATATATATATATGGTTTAAGATGGCTAGGTTACAAATGCACACATTAACACAACCATACCCACACATAAATAACTTTCATTTTACTAACTCGAACCTTGTGATCACGATCTTGTTTAATGCAGTTATAAGGTTGAACATCCCTTGATTTGGATGTAGGGGATCTGTAAGAAGGAAAAAAGTCATCAAGTGAAGAACTAATGAAAATAATAATTGGACAAGGAAAAAAGTCATAAAGTGAAAGAACTAATGAAAATAATAATTGGACAAGGGCAACACTCACATGAGTCATGTTAGTTGGCTCAAATGTGCTCATCGAATAGGGCCATCATGAAATTAGTGAAAGAGGCCACACATGTCTCCACCAAGCTATCGAAGAAGGGATCCAACTTGACAACCATGATAGGCTTTAAGCTAATAACATTAGCAACTTGAGCTTGCTTATGACTGTAGCTATAAGAATAGTCTCTATAAGTCTCCTCTTTGAATGGATCATGTGCCTTGAGCACTGTGATGCAACACTATCCCCGTATGGGCCTTATGATGAGGGAATGATCATATGACCACTTCATCAATTAGGAACGTCCCCATTAGGGCCTCAACCATCCATCCCAGTATAGTACATCACTCGTTATAGTCTAAACATGAGAGCCTATCAAAACTCGTCCTCCTTTAGGTCTATTGCCCAAAACATATTAGAGGGTAGATGTTGAGGCATCGACCGTACGTTAGGCCCCTCGTACCATAGCAACACCCACTCGCTAAGATACCATTATCAAATAGAGGGCCCTACTAGTAAGCGTTGTGAAAATGAGAGACCTTAAACCTTGACCACCTCTAGCTACCAAGAGTCAATAAATGCCCTCTAGTCCAAGTGAAGTTGTAAGAAAACAACACAATAAACATATCATTCGATCAAATTTACAAGTAATGTATAACTTACAATTAATTTTTGTTTTCGCAAATCAAAAAAATACCTTAGCCATAGTCAGTATGTTCAGGTAATGGTAGGCATTCAATTCAAACTGAACCAATTCAAAAAAATTAAATTATCAAATTACATATTGTGGAAATTGAACTGATCCGAAATATAAGTAATACCAAACTGAACCAAACTAAAATATTTGATTTGGTTCTATTCAAATTTTCAATTTGTGCTTCTTAAAGGCCCAATATTGTTAGACTTTTTATCAAATTGAATTTCATTGGGCTTTTTATTATTAGACTTTAAAATTTTTATTTAAAAACATAAATTAGTAAAAATTTCAAACATTATTTAAAAATTAAATAAAAATTAGAGAATAATAAAATAAAATCCTACTATTGATAATAATAAAAATTTTAAGACAAAATATCATAAATCATACAATAAAATCCTAATAATAACAATAATAAAAAATGCAAGACAACTATTATAAAGCTTGCACAAAGTTTCTAACATAACAAAATATTACAAAACAAGTTCAAGTTGCCAAATGACAATTTAAATTTTGATTGCAAATGAGTCCAAATGCCAAATGCCAAAGGCTTCACCATTTGCACCACCTGTATAATGATAAAATCATAAAAAATTGCAAATATCTTTCTTGTTTGAAAGGAAAATTGCAAATTTCTTAAAAATTATAAATAACATAACATAACAAAAACCTCTAATTTTAGTCATCAAGTGAATTCTCAATGGTGCAACTTAGACCCTTAATTGGCAAATCTAAAAAATTAGAAATTAAATTATAAAATCAGTTAAACTAACCATTTTTAAGCTTCTCTAGAAAAGCTAAATCTTCTTCAATGGATATAGATTCATGTGAGGATCACTTCCAGTATTGCACACAAATGAGAGCTTGTGCTATTTCAGGAGTGAGAGAACTCCTAAACTCATCAAGAATGCTTCCTCCAGTATTGAAATCAGACTTTGATGCAGTTGTAGATATAGGAGTAGCTAACACATCTGAAACCAATGTTGAGGGAATTCAAAATCTACATGCATTAAGTTTCCACTACTTAAAATATCAAAACTATCCTTATCCTTTCAAATCACAACTTTCTCATTCAGATATCACTCGAGATCTGATAAAAGAATCTGAAGCTCTACTCTCTATTATTTTCTTTTTGAATTTATCTCCCAAATTTCATATAGTTTTTTTTTTCAACTTTGTACTTTGACTTTAAGTTGCTTTAATTGACAAAGAAGTACTATTTCCATGAACTATTTTAGGCTGCAAGAGTTTTTTATACTCTTCAAACAAATCAAATAGAACATCTTTTATTTTCGTCCCCAATTCAACATATGTCTTTTTGCCATATACTCTATCAAAAGCAAAATTCATGAAATCTAACTAATATAGTGGGTCAACAATAACCACCATAAATATAAGCTTGTTCATTTTATCTAGATTTCCCCAGTATTTATCAAATGTGCTCTTCATTTTCTCACTCATAAGTTGCAGCTCAACATCATCACTCTTTTTCCATGCTTGCAACAGACAATCAATTGTATTAATCTTAAGAAAGAAATCATTGCATGTAACATATAAAGATCTAGAAATTTTTAGTGCAAGATTATAACAATTGCCCAACAACTCTGACATTTTTCTAACATTTTCCTAATCTAAAGAATCATGCACCCCACCACTCTCATCTTTATGAAGAAGACTCATAGCAAAAAATGGATCTTGATTATTAAAATTCTTAAATGCTCTTTTAAATTTTTGAGCTATATTTAACATTAAATAGGCGGAATTCCACCTAGTAGGCATATCTAAAACAACCAAGCTCTTGGTTTCTATCTTCTAACTTTCACAATATTCTTTGAATTTTTAGGAGATTACATTTTAACTGACATGTTAACTTCTTCTAACCTCTTATGAACCACTAAATTGATGTTGTAGGCAACACATCTCATGTGAAGATAATTGCTTTTTGTAATACTAGACCCCTAACTAACCAATTTACTCCTTAAATATCTAATAGCTCTATCATTTGAACTAGCATTATGAACGGTGATTATGAATACCTTATTAATCCCCCAGAATAAGACTCAATTTCCATACCAATATTCCCTTATGACTATTAATTGGAATGAAATTAATAATTTTTTTTTGGTAAATTCTAATTACTATTAATATAGTGAGCAGTAATGACCATGTAGTTAATTCTTTGCAATGAAGTCTAAGTGTCTATAGTTAGGCACACTCTTTACTTAGACTTATGAAAGTAATCTTTCAATTTTTTTCCTTTCATCCATGTATAACTGAAAACAATCCTGAGTAATAGATCATTGCGATGTAATTATGAATTTAGTTTGTACAACAACCATTAATTTCCTAAACCCCTTTTTCTCTACAAGTTTGAAAGGCAACTCATCAACAATAATCATTTTAGCTAATATTTGCCTAACACTGTCTACATCAAATCTCTAAGTAGTTAAAATAGATGGTCGCTCCTCCTCCCCATCATTTACATGTGATATTGGTTTCAAAGATAATTCTTTTTGATGTGTGGGCATAAAAAGTGGCTTTTTTTTTTTGCAAAATTTCAAGTGATTGTTAAGTTTAGTAGTGTCATTCACTTTTGGTTCAGATGAATATGCCTTACCACAATAGTTATGCTTCACCTTTGGCTTGCCTTCATCATTGATAAAATTTTATAAAATGATGCCAAGCTTCTGCCCATGGCTCCATTTCCTATCTCTTCAATTTAGAAGTTGTACTAGCATTTTATGTTGGCTGAAGATTAAGGAGGATTTGTATTGATTTGTGTGTCTTTCTCAGCCATCTACAAAATAAAACATAATAATTGCTTTAGATTTTTCAAAGTACATAATTTGTCAACACAACATACATCATATAACAAACATTTAATCGCAATAAAAAAATAAATATTTTGATTATAGAATTCAATTACATATATATAATTCAAGTGTATCCATATCTATTTATCTTAAGTAAAAAATACCTATTTTGAGTAAAAATTGTTAAAAAGAAATTGCTCTTATTCAAGAAAGAAAGAAATTGCTAAAAAAACTTGGATTAAGAAATTGAATTAATCTTTTCAAGCAATTAACTTTTCCTAGTTACATACACTAACATAAAATCTACTATCTTATATCGATTAAAAATGCAACTCATTTACACTTTTTAGTAAGAATAGAATTAATGGTTGAGCAACAATTCCAATCACTATAAAAAATTGATGCCAAACATTTTTAGTAAGTAAAAATGCAACACATTGACACATTCATCAATTCAATGTTCATCAATTTAACTCATTGTTATTCACATGTCTTAGTTTTGTCAAAATTTCAGTAAGTTGTATATCAAAATGAATTTACATACTTTTTTTGTCATTAACAACTCTAATTAATCACTCTTTTTTTGTCAAAATTAAAATCAAATTACATACACTAAGGATCTGTGAATGGTACAAGGAGCTGCAAAACATTTTTAGTAGAGAGTTGCTATGTGCGATGAGGAGCACAAGGATCTATGTGAGGATAAGGTTTTGTTGCTGCAACGTTGGTATAAGGACCTGTTGCGTGAGGAGAAGGAGGACAACAAGATGCTACTACTGCGTGATGAGGACAATGATCTACTGTTATGGTGTTTGAAGTTATTGTGATATGTGAAGAGAGGTGTGATAAGGATGAGGGAGGTGTATGATGAGGACAATCCAACAACATTGCGAGGAGGATGAGAGAGTGTTGGGTTGACACTGTAATGAAAAAAAGATAAGGAGGATGCAAATAGTCTGACAACTCTGTGATGATAGAACGATGAAGCTTGCAAAAAAGAAAGTGTTGGCTTAGGCAGAACAATGAAGCAAAATGCCAAAAGGGAGAGAGAGGGTGAGGTAAGTTGCATGAATGAAGAGTGAGGTTAAAGGAAAATTAGATTTTTCTCTTAATGAACATAAAATGATGTAGTTTTAATAAAAGTTCAGTTTGGTTTGGCTAACCAAAATTTGAAACTTAAAAATCAAACTGAACTGATAGCACAAAGTTTTCTAAATTTTCAAACCAAACCAAAATAAAATAATGAATAAACCAAACCAAGTTTCTAAATTTGTTCAATTTGATTTTAGACTAAATTGTGCCACCCCTATGTTCAGGTAGTTGTGCTTATGTAACACCCTCAACCCAAATTATATGCATTTTAATTATGTTATATTTGAATATATGTGTTGGATAAATAATCATTTAGACATATGAATTGTAGAAGCATGACAATGACACTTACACCGTTGCATTTGGGACACTTGAACACATATCTTGTTTTTGTATAGTTGCATGACAAATTATTTATGTGGTGTGCTTATTACAACATCATAAATAATGGTGGTTTAGAGCTTATTTCAAAGTATAAGGAGAATCTAGGAGTTAGAAGATGGATGGAGGTGCTTAAGGAGTGAAGAAAATGGACTAAAAGAGGAAAGTGAACTTTCAACCAATAGGAATGCAACACCATGATTTTGTCTTATTGTAATAGGCTTACAAGTGGAAATTTTGACCCTTTAGGATCAGAATTAAGGGTTAGATGTGAGTTATAGCAGGAGAGAGAGAGAGCTAAGGAAGAAAGAAAGGAAGGAAGGAAGGAAGGAAGAAGAAGAAGAAGAAGAAGAAGAAGAAGAATGAGAGGAAGAAGTGTAGGTTGTCTAGGAAAAAGTCCTAAGGTTTTCTAATTTTAGGACAATAGGTAAGTTAATTTATCTTCTTCTCAACTGAATTTAACCTCTCATAACATGTTAATTATACATGGTTAGTTAGAATTATGGAGTAATTAAGGTAGAGCTCTTGGATGGAAGTTGAAATTCAAGAGAACAAGAGCTATTTGTGTTGGATTTTGCTGTTAGAGTAGGATTTTTTACCCACAATTTCATAACCCTATAAGAGGAATTAGGGAAAGTGAAAGATATGAAAGCTGTAGCTTTATATCTCATATAAATTCATGTTAAACAGTTTTGCTTGATTTAGTGTGTGTGAGGAGTTATGGCTCCTTCATTAGGGCTGGTCCACAACCAACCAAGATGACCTCAGTCTTTCTATTTTCTTATATTTTAATGGCCTTATGTTCCGATTTTGAAAAGTGTAAAACATAAAATTTGTAGCTTTATATACTCTCTAAATACATGTAAATCAATTTTGATTGATTTGATATGTGGAAAGAGACATGGCTCATTGATTGAGACTGACCTTGTACCTGGATGAAATCTCACATTTCTTTTAATTCTGTTTTCCAAGAATTTGATGGCCATAGATTTAGAATTCAATGATGGTCCAAACTTGAAAGTTATATATTTATATTTGATCTACATGTCTGTGAAATATTTTTGCCAAATCCAGCATGGTTGTCGAGATATTATCCCTTCATCATGATTGTTTGTCAACATGTTATAAACCTGCTCACCCTAAGAATTGGTCTTTTGTTTTGATGACTTTATATACTGAATTAGATAATGAGTAAAACATAAAAAAAATGTTCCTTTATGTTTTGTAACTGATGGTATATTATTATTGCAACTGGTTTTGTACAATTTGAGATACACCCAAGAATGTAAGATCGACTCAGATTGAGATGACATTACAATAGGGTAAAATTCAAAAATTCACCAGATTTTATGTGTGTCTGATATTGGCATAAAATTTTAATATGTTGGATGATTATGTGTCTAGTTTATTTGAAAAAAAGAATCAAGTAATTGGATGAGCATATATGGAGTTATTAGTATGAGAGTATAGCAAGCTCAGGCTGCAATATAAGGAAAATATGCATAAACACTAGGTCCACTTGCATGAATCATGTCATAATTACATAACAAGATGAAAATCTTACTTTATCATCATGGATTGATTTGGTGTATTGAAATAGGTCCTCGAGGCATTGATGATAATAGTGCGAATAAGCCGGGACCATCCATGGCATAATAAGCTTGAAGGAGGAGGTAAGTAAATAACTAATGGTATTATATGTGTGATTGGTTAAATGCCATGAACATATACTCAATGGAATTAAATGTTGTTTAATGTAATGATATTGAGGATTACATTGATGAAAAGATTGTTATACTCTTGATTTATTTATTTCATGAAACATTGATAAATTATGACTTGGGAATGAGAGTATGTGGTGATATGAGCTGCCAAAGTTATGGGTGTTGTTATTAGGAATTATATTGCTGAAATTTTGGTGGATTTATAGTTGATTTGTTGAAAGAATAATACATGATGTTGTTGGCAAGTAACACTATTTATAACCTGTATGGCAATAAAATATAACAGCCTGTGTGGAAATGACATTCGTTAGCCTATGTGGCAATG
>CATIWR010614829.1:0-14964 GCA_949677035.1 Omphalea diandra | reverse complement strand
TAATTAGGTTGAGAGTTACCCTAACTACTAAAACTCTTGTAATAGGTTAAAGTGTGAGCTTGTCTAAAACACTTGAGTGAGGTTTTGTGTGAGCTTAACAACACAAATTGTAAGGGTTGTATGTGAGTCATAAAACACATGGTACAAATTTGGTGTGAGCTTGGAAACACCATTTTTAGTTTAATGAAATACCCAATTGTGAAGAATTAGGGAGTAGATGTAGGGTTTGTTAACATAATACCTTGTGTTCTTTCTATCTACCTTTTCTTAATTTTTTAAACTCCTAACCTTCCTCTAAATTTTTTAATCTCTCACTAATTAAACTCTCTTTCTTGGTGCACTAAAGCCAAAATGTTCCATCTCTCTCTCTCTCTCTCTCTATGTTGTTACCAATATAACCTATTTTATCCCTCCTATATGGAAGCTTAACATCAATTGCACCACCACCATATTTGAAACCAGTTGCACCTCCATTGTTATGTTGTAAAATAGTACTTCTTTCAAACTTTGAGTCTCCTTTAATTCCCAAATTCAGTTGTTCATTCTCAATTCCCTTCAACATCATCACCCATTCATCATACTAGTAAAATGCCTTAAAAAAAAAAAAAATCCCTACACAATCAAATTTCGAGCAAAAAGATGCAAATGGCAAATACCAAACACACAAATAATAAAATTCATATACAAAAGCTAATAGACAATATCAAAACATACTTTGTGCATCTATAGAAAACTTCTCCAAGGTTTAGCGTGGTCTAATACACCTTCAAAATGTATGGGTAACCATAGCTACATCGTGGAACACGATGAGCTATCAATAAAGTTTATTTTATTTTCAATTTATTTATTCAAACATCGTTTCACTTATTTGGAAATTTTCTTCTCTTATCACTTAATAACGATAATCAATTACTTTTTTTTTTTTTTCAATTTAGAGAGATTGGTTTTGGATTTTTTAGAGACTAAAAGAGAGGAAAGGATTGACTTGGATTTTTCATTGGATAGGGTTTGGAAGCTATAAGAGAGAGAGAGAGAGAGAGAGAGACAAGAGTCAATATGGAGAGGAAGTAATAGACTAAACTAAGAGTGAGTTAACTTTACTCAAAGTTAAATGGGAGTTGGATTAAGTTTGAGGGAACCATAAGCTGATGCATCTTTTTGTCATATCATCATATTAGGTATAATGTTAATTACATAAGTATTTTTAATTTTTTAAAAAAAGCCACATGCCACTTCGGTCACTAGAATTACTTAATTAGGTCAGAAACTTAATTTAAATATTAATAATATTTGAGTGATTCAATTACATAAATAAATTGTTGAAGTAAAACAATATTGTATTTTAAAAAAACTTTCTAATGAATTAATAAATAAAAATAGAATTCTTCATAATTAAAAAAATCCAAATCAATTAATACTTTAATTTAATGATAAAGTAAAATTATCTAAAAACAAAAATTAGTGTTAAAATTTAATCAATGTAAAAATCTCTTTCTTCGTTAATAAAAAATTTCAAATTGATATAAAGTATGAATTAATGTAAAAATCTCTTTCTTCGTTAGTAAAAGATTTAAACTTGATATGAAGTATGAATTATGATTAAGAGTGTAATGAAGTTGAGTTGAGTTGAAGTTTGCTAAATTTGAGCTAATTTAATAAAATATTCTAAATATTCATGTTCCACTTGACCCAACTCAATTAATTAAATTTTTTAAAATGTTAAATTTAAACTCAAATAAATTCCATTAAACTGAAAATTTAGGTTATTTTGATTCAATTCAGTTATAAAAATAAAAAACAAAAGAGGAAAAATATTCAAACCTTTAATGCTCAAAATTTAATTTCATAAGCTACACGAATAATTTCAATTCAATTTAATTAATTTTAAAGCGACATGGACCAACTCATTTGCTGCTTGGATTCATTTAAAATTCTAGGCCAATGACTGATAGCCACAAATTATAGGTGGGACCGACTCACCATGTTATCAAACACTGCGGACCACTTGCCTTTTCGCGCACTGGGTGCCAAAAAAAGAGCCACAAAGCCTCCGACTGCAAGCTTGGTACAAAAGCAATATTAAACGCCTAAATTCCAGCGTTTCCATCGCGGAACGAAGATAGTAACAAACCATCTAACCAGATTCAAGAAATGTTGCAGCAGCAGCCCCAACGGCTTCGTCGACGGTGTGAGGGCACTGCCATGGGAGCCATCGTACTCGATCTCCGTCCTGGCCTCGGCATCGGCCCCTTCTCTCTCGGTAATTAATTATTGATTCCTTTTTGCTTAGGTTAATCTGACTAAACCAATTCCGATGATTCCAAAATTTAATTAAAATCAGGTATGCCTATTTGCGAAGCGTTTGCTCAAATCGAGCAGCAGCCTAACATATACGACGTCGTTCATGTCAAGTACTACGATGAGGTCGCCTTCTTCTTCTTCTCTTCTACTAGGGATTTCTCAATTGAATTCTTTATAAATTATAAGATTAGTTATTTACTGCCTGTTCTGTTACACTAACAGGAACCGCTCAAACTTGATATAGTCATTAGCTTTCCTGATCATGGTTTTCATCTCCGATTCGATCCTTGGTCCCAGGTGTTAATTATTATTATTATTATTATTATTATTATTATTGTATAATTTATTTAAATAAGTTTATTTAGCTCTTTAACTTTGGAATGTGCTAGAGACTACGTCTGATCGAAATTTTTGATGTCAAACGCCTTCAAATGCGCTATGCTACTTCTCTTATTGGGTACGCATTCCTAATTTTATTTATTTTGTCTTTTAAACTCGTTTTCTTTGCCTTATTTCATTTATAATGTAATTGATGCTTCTTGTTTTAACATTTAGGGGACAATCCACTTTAGCTACTTTTGTTGCTGTGTATGCGCTTTTTGGGCCGACTTTTCCTGGAATTTATGACAAAGATAGAGGAGTCTACACTTTGTTCTACCCTGTAAATGCATGGAAATTTTTATAGTTCAAGTGTTTTTGTTTCTTTTGATATGTTGTGTTTTCTACTATGGTTGGTATTCAATTTTGATGGATACAATGTCTAGGGTCTGTCCTTCGCATTTCCAATTCCTAGCCAATATACAGATTGCTGCCATGATGGAGAAGGTATTGCTGTTCTGTTTTTGCTCATTCTCATATTTGTTTTAGCAATTTATGTGTGATAATTATATGTTGTTTTTCTGGCAGCTGAATTGCCTCTGGAGTTTCCAGATGGCACCACGCCAGTAACGTGTCGAGTTTCTATATATGATAGTTCGACAGAGAAAAAAGTTGGAGTTGGATCCCTAATGGACAAGGCTTCTGCTCCTCCATTACCTGCTGGCAGCCTATACATGGAAGAGGTGCATGTGAAGGTTTGACATTTATCTAATCAGCCCAATCATTTTTTTAGAAGTCCTCTAGTTATTCAGTTGATTAATTATCTCTATCAAATGATTACCGGCTTAACTGTGACTCTTATTAGCACTTTTGTTAACAATATCATCCAGTTACATTGTTATGATACTTTTTTCTGAGAGATTGAAGCTTTTCTTTGTCCTTTACTTTTGTCTCTTGGGTCTATCTTAATTTCACAGTAATGTTTGCAGCTTGGTGAAGAGTTATACTTTTCCACAGGGGGCCAACATATTCCTTTTGGCTCATCACCACAGGTAAATTATGGTTTGTATCCTATTGAGCTCCAACAATGTGTATATATGTGCTTCTATGATCTCGGAAAAACACACACACATATTTGGAGCAGCCTGATTTTGGTATACGTTATTCTCATGTTTGATGCTTTCTATTTATTCATATCAAAGTTCTTCAGCGAGGGTAGGGTAAATTTATTTTCATTTGTATGATACATTGTGCATCCACTGTTACGATTTCAGCCACATTTGTGAATACCACAAATCATTTAATCGCAATGATGGGTCTCCCATAAAATGGGTGTACTAGATATTTCTTTTTTCGTACTTAACAGGCCTTTGTTTTTATTCCTTATTATTTTAAGATTCCCTGAAATCCAATCAATGTGCTTCTATTCATCATCCTCCAAAATTATGAGTATAATTGAGTCGGAGAGAGGTCATAGACACACGCACGCAGAACACAAAAAATGACTACATAGGTGAAAAATGAGGAATTTTCTCCTTCATAAAGAGCAAGCTTGTTCAGTTTTAACTGTGAAGTTCTTTCTTTGTCACTTCATTTGAAGTTTGTGGAACTGTAACTTGCCATACCAAATAAAGATTAGTGTAGAACAGTTCAAAATAAGATTTGGTGAATCTCAATGTTTTGGTATTTTTGTAATTAGTTATGGAGCTTGTATTTCTTTGAAGAAATGAGTTTTCCTGAGCAAAGGTTCACTGTTTGTTCTGCTTCGCATTTTCGTTCTAAGCAAAAAAATTGAGTTTTATGGATGTGCATCAGCTATTATAATAGATTATTTTTTCGCTTATACTGTATATGGCCTCTTCCTTTAAATGCAGGATGTTTGGACTGAATTAGGTCGGCCTTGTGGAATTCACCAAAAGCAGGTAGTGTAAAGTTACAAGATGTTGTATCTTTACTCTTGTATGTATTTGTTTGATATAGACAGTGTATAATATTGATCTAGTAGGATGCACACAGTAATTAATTCCTCAGGGATGCACACAGTAATTAATTCCTCAGCTTGACCTAATGATGACTATATATGGGATTAGCAATATAGAAAGTGAACCTTGTGTTAGATTATATTGGTGTGGTTTTATAGATGTATGGTGCTTGATGCACTCTGGGCACCCTTTTATATTCTTTGTTAAAAGTTTCCCCTCCTCCTACTAATACTTTCTGCTGTGCTCCTACTGCTACTGCTGTTGCTGCTACTATGTTACTACTGCAGTTGCTGCTACTGCTACTGTGCTCATACCCTTTTATATACTTTTATTAAAAGTTTCCCCTCCTACTACTACTAGTACTTCTGCTGTGCTACTACTATTGCTGTTGCTGCTGCTACTGTATTGCTGCTGCCATTGCTGCTGCTGCTGCTACTACATCGCATAATTGTCATTTTCAATGCTAGATTATCATTAATTCACAACGCAATGTGCTAGTTTGTGTATATTAATTTTGCTAGCTGTACAGGTAGATCAAATGGTCATTCACTCTGCTTCAGACCCTCGTCCACGAACAACCCTTTGTGGAGATTACTTTTACAATTATTTCACTCGTGGGTTGGACATCTTATTTGATGGACAGGTGTTTAGTTTTTTCTCCATTCTCCCCTTGTGGTTTTGGAGCTGAGATGTTTGAAAGTTTTTATCATTATTCCATATGTAATAATCTTTTGTCAGAAGTATTCTGATAAGTATTTGTTTTGCAGATTCATAAAATCAAGAAGTTTGTTTTGCACACAAACTACCCTGGTCATGCAGACTTCAACTCATATATCAAGTGCAACTTTGTTATTCAAGGTTCTGAAAGTACCTTTCTTGTCTTCTTTTAGAAGACTTTGATTGTTTAATGCAGAAACTGATAAAAGTATTGTATTTCCTGCTTGCATTTGTGTGAAGTAAATAACTCAAAAAGTATTACACCAAGCACAAAGTGGGACCAGGTTAAGGTATAAATTTTCACCACTGTTTGTTTCAAGTGTAGTTTGTTATATTTTTTTTAATGTCAATTTTCATTGGGTAATCAGTTGAAAAAGGATCAACTTGCATTTATCAATAGCGTCTTAGCAATAAATCACTGATTATGTACCTTAAATTTTTATGTTTTACTAATATTTTTTTGCTCAGAAGTAACTCTCATTTCTTTGTCATTATCTTCACAATAATACATGTGTATGCATGTAATTGAGTTTTGCTAGTTCTGTTTATTTAACAATGCTTTTGTTCTTGTAAAATTTTTTCGCCTCCTTTAAGATTTTTGGTTCTCATTGACATGCATATACGTGTTCAAATTAGTTGGATCCTTTAGTTTTATGCATCCTCATGTTTTCTTTTTAATTTTATTTTCTGAAATTTTTGGCATTAGAACTTTTCTTTTATTGTTCATTAGTGAAAGATTGTTGTAACTAAATAATAAATTTTCACTCTAGGAAATCCTTGGGGACTGTGGCCGAGCTGCTATCCAAGCACAAGGTTCTACAAGTAATCCCTTTGGACCCACATTTGTATACGGTTACCAGAACATTGCCTTTGAGGTAAGCGATGTAATAAGTTCATGGTAATTATTGTGTAATTTGTCAAAGATGAAACATTGTTTAACAATTTTTTTTTATTTTCATTAGTAACTTAATCATTTCCATTATATTTATATGGGTCTAGTGCTTTGTGCATGATTCTTGCTGACAAATATTTTCTATGGTGTTAACAGGTGATGAAAAATGGTTATATAGCAACTATAACTCTCTTCCAGTCATGATTACTTTCTTCTAAGGTACACCTCACTGTCTCTTGCCAACGGTATGTGATTTTTTTTATTCAAGATTCTTGTTGCCTTTGAGGTAAGCGATGTAATAAGTTTCATGGTAATTATTGTGTAATTTGTCAAAGATGAAACATTGTTTAACAATTTTTTTTTTATTTTCATTAGTAACTTAATCATTCCATTATATTTATATGGGTCTAGTGCTTTGTGCATCATTCTTGCTGACAAATATTTTCTATGGCGTTAACAGGTGATGAAAAATGGTTATAGAGCAACTGTAACTCTCTTCCAGTCATGATTACTTTCTTCTAAGGTACACCTCACTGTCTCTTTGGCAATGGTATGTGGTTTTTTTATTCAAGATTCTTTTGGCAAATCTTAGATAGTGAATTTGAAAATTATATCATTACAGTAGGTATTTCAAATTCACCACCAAACACTTTGACTTTCATGAATTTGATCTTCATTCAGTGATCTATCCAAACTAAAGAAAATTTATATATCAAAATGCTAAGTGAATATCAACTGAAATATGGAGTTCAAGCAAATTCTACTATGTGAATGATTCCAAATTATTGTTTGTGTTTGCTGTTCTCTGAGCTAGTAGTTTCATCTTTAATATCCAACTAGATTGTGATGTTTCAAGTCCTTTGCACCATACTGGGGTTATCTACTCAGTTACCTCTGGTGCTTTGTTAAACTTTGGGATGTGCACGGAATGGGGGAATCCCAGGATTGAAAATCTTTGTCACATCCCAAAATCATTGAGTCATCAAAATTTAAGAACTATTGAACCCTTTCTTGTTTTGTATCAAATTTTCGGAACAAATCAGTATGAGACACGGACAAATAGTATAAATATAACAACACAGGACAGTTTGAGAACTTGTGATTTTCAAAATTTTCAAGTATAAATAAATATGATGCCATCTAAAATCTGAAATTCAAAACACTAATACAAAATTCAAGTCTGTAATATAATATCCAAATTAATTCTGAAATGAGAGCACGATAAAAAATAATAATAGAACTATCCATACTAAATATTTATATATATACCAATTAAACGATAATGTTTCTCTCACACACACACTCTCTGGAGAGAGCAATACTTTGTACAAAATAAATAGGGACAAAACGGTATGATTTTCAGTTTGGATGTAGGTATCTCCCCAGAACCATTACTTTTTCGCTCTGGGACGGTATGGGATGGAGATGTTTCAGTTTTTTTGGCATTTTTCACAATTGATTTTTTTTGGGTTCAGTTTTTACTCCATTTTGGTATTTTGTGTCACGTGCAGGCCCCTAGTTTAACTTATGCTCATCTCATCTCTGTTCGTGTTTACTAGTATTTGATGAATAGCTGGCAGTTACAGCAATTTTAGTGATTGGGTAACTTTATCATTTGCACAAGGGTTGCCACTTGTTGCCTTAGCTGTATGGCATTTTGATCTTCTGTTATGTTTGGCTGCCCTAGCTTGGATGCTGCCCCTCGCTTGGAGTGCGTGGATATTGTACAGTCAATTTAGCAGAAACAACAAAAATTGTAGCATCATCATTTGGGAAAGCTGTTTGAATTGTAAATAACTATTTCATTTTATGGTTCATATGTAAATATAATTTATATGTATCTTCTGTAATGAGTAAGAACAAATGCAAATTCTCTTAACTCTGATTGCATCGAGCTGGACTCCTGGCTTTCTTTTCGCTGCTTCTAGGTTCTATTGTCAAACTTGCGCGAATATCAAGATCTCCTATCATAGTTTTTCACCGGTGCTAAAGAGTGAAAATTATTAATTTAATTTGTAAGAAATCAGTCATATTGATGCTCTTATTAATAAGATAGAATGTCTTTTCAACGATTTGATTCCACATTGATGAGATCTGAATACAGTTTTAGGTATCATGAGGTGGGAAGCCATTCCTGACCGTCAATGAAATCAATTGAAATGAACGGCCTTGCCTCTTGTTCAGTGAGTTCCCTAGACCATGGTACTCTTCCACCAAAAGCAGCTCCTGGGCCTGTACACCTGTACTGTCCGTAAAATACA
The DNA here is from genome assembly GCA_949677035.1 of Omphalea diandra. Lineage (NCBI taxonomy): Eukaryota > Viridiplantae > Streptophyta > Magnoliopsida > Malpighiales > Euphorbiaceae > Omphalea > Omphalea diandra. The sequence continues at coordinate 6,493 of CATIWR010614829.1, read as the reverse complement.
GTCCTGCGAGATGTTTGTAGCACAAATAAGTTAGCTCAATCTTGCATATGACGTTTTGTAACTGGAAAGAAGTGAACTCTTAACTGGACTAGCGACTAGAGTTTAGTAAATTGATCAAATGCTGATTATATATTATTTGATTGCATTCATAGTCGAGCTGACTATTGCGACTCCAGATTAAGGATACAGCGATAAGAGACATACATTTCCCTGTTTTTATCTCCCCAGTTATACCATCCTTTAGGAGTAATGATCTTGTCCATGTAAGTATAAGCGAAGACAACTCTAGAGAAACTGCCCCATGCTCTGCCCAGGTAGAGAGCGCCTGATCCTGTGACCTTGCAGTTGACAAAGGAGAAGCCTGTTTCTTGAAGAAAGCTTTCCCTTTTCTGTGCTGTCAAGGCTCCAAAACTATTTGTGATGGCATGCAAATGGCAATCCTCATAAAGGGAGAGCCCGTTTCCAAATATGAAGTCGACAGAACCTTCAATGTAGCATTTCTTGAAGTAATGTCGACCAATGTGATCATAAAGGGTGTCTTGAGCTCCAACGAACTTGCAGCCTATAAATGCTGCAGTGTCTGCTGATATTCGCAGTGCAACTGCCTGCTTTCCTAGAGCTCCCGAGGGTGGGGAAGGGGCCTTGTTCTGTAGCGAAGCACTTGAAAATTGTATCAGAGTATCCAGTCAAATAAAAGCTAGAACCATAGGTAGTCCTTCAGTCAATATAGATTAGCATGAACATAAAAAGCAGCTAATGAACAAACATATATAAAATCTGAACATATAGTAGTTAATCTAATATTAGAATACTGACCTTGAAGGTGATGTTCTTTGCTATGAAACACGGAGAATTAATGGCAAATGTTGCAGAGCCATAGGTACCCAATGGATGTCGTCCCTGCCCCATTTTGTCTGCTGTGTCATCCCACTCAATGATGGTCTTGTCTGAGCCTGCACCCTCCAATGTTATGTAAGCCATGGTTTCAGGAATCTCCACTTTCTCCCTGCACTTATATCGTTATACGTATAACAAATAGAATAGGCAGAGATCTCTAAAAGTGTTACCTGTATGTCCCTGCACCAATGGAGATGACCACTCTGCAGTTATTGACAACTGATAGAGAATTAATAGCCTGTTGCACAGAAACAAAATGTCCTGAGCTTGGTTGTTTGTTCACTTTTACGGTTAAACAAGGCTTGAACTTGTTCTTGGCTTTCTGGAAGAGGGTATGCTTGAGAGAACTCAATTGTTGTTTTGATTTTAGCCATTTCAGGTAAGCTTCTTCAGCTGCCATATACCCATTAGAGCTATCATTTGGAGTCAGCAATGAATTTGCATTTGCAAACAATAACACTAAAAACAATAGCTTTAACGACATCTTAATGGAATAGATGATGTTCACTGGTGGCAAAAAAAGACTCCTAGTTACTGAAACGTTTCAACTCTGGGAAGATGATAAGGAAGATAAGGTGGCTTAGAATGAGAAAATTTCTAGACTATAAGTAGAGAAAGGGACAGAGAAAGGAACAGAGAGCTAAGGTCGAAGGAATCTGGCAGAATATGGCTATTAAGTGCATTGTCTCTTCTTATCATCCCCATTAGACGTAGCAGTTACTTTCTAGTTTCTAGTCAAGTGGTATTACACGATTTCTTATTGTCTGTTATTGGTTTGTCAGGGAAGTCAACAAGTAGAAATGCCAACACCAATACTTTTTGTTGTTAAGCGGCAAGCAACCTTTTTTATTGAAGCAGGAAAAGGAACATTACTTTTTTACAGTATGCTAATGATTTAAACCTAAGTCTAAAAGAGAGGAGTATATCCTCTTGCTTGAGCCAGTATCCATTTATAAACAAACTTTAAAACTTAGACCTCTGTTAGAAGTTATGCCAAATTGATTCCGAGCTTTAGTTACCAGGTTATAGTTGCGTAAATTTTCTAAATTTTTGTTTGATGCAGTAGTGCAAATAAATGGAGAGAATTTGTAAGCTAGTGGAAAAACATTTGAAATTGATTTGATATTAATAGACTTAAATTCGAGATACTTAAATAGTTTGTTGAGCTGAGTTTGAGTATTCAAAAATATTTAATTATAGAAATTTGTGAGCTTGATGGAACTAAGTCAAGTTATCCTTTAGATTTATGTAAATAACCGAGTCAAATCGAGCCAATATAAATTTCAAACTCAGCTAGCTTATTAGAATATGAATTTAATATTTAGAAAATAATGATTAATCAAATTGAATCAAATAGAATTTAAATACTTTAAATATTTCATCAAACTGAGCTCAAATTTCAAAAACAAAAATCAATCATTCTCAAATCAAATCAAACCCAAAATTTTGAATTTTATAGTCACAGTTGACAGTGTTGAATTTAACTCGACTTTACCTTATTACACCAATACTGTCTATGTGAAAGATGTAATATTCCATTATTGACAATCCAACCAATAAAAGAAAGCAAAACGTGCTATGGCGCTGCCCGGTGACTTTGCCAGTAGGCAGTACCAACTTGTAATGTACATAGCCAGCGACACTGAAATTGGCAAAATTTTGGAAGTATATAGGCCCCATTTAGTTCCTTTCATCTTTCACTTTTCCCAACTTTGTTTTCTGGTTTCTAGCTTTTCTTGAAGTGCATGTTTGCCTCTTAATAGTAATAAACCTAACCAGTCTTAGATACAAGAGGCAAACCAATCTTTCATGTTCCTAATAATTGAGAAAGTTGCACTATAATGGGAAATTAATTAAGGGTCTGTAGAGGAAGCAACTGTGTAAAAATTCTTAGATTAAAAGAATTGGATTTTGGTGAATTATTGCTTCAGTTGTTCCTCTAATAAGAAATAAGACTCGCTACGTTATGAGATGATCATATCAAACTTTTATGTAATAATTTCACTTGTATTATGTAGATAAATTATGTGAGAAACCTGTTTTTTTGCCAAAATTTTTTAATTAATTTTAGTTTTTTTTTAGTGTAGCATGATTTTATAAATTGTAGAAAGGAAAATAACATGTTTATTTTATTCCCCCCCCAACCCCAAAAAAGAGCAATTTTTAGAGGACTCTTAAAAGTTGAGAATTGGAGCTCTATTTATTGTAAGAGTTGTCCTAAACGCAAGCATTTTTATATGCTATAGATTTTTTTTTTCTTAAATGCGTGGATGTAATAACTTTGATTGGACCTCAGCCCAACTAAAATCCAACGAATCTTTATCCATTCATTTTCACTCTCAATTAATTCAGTTTAATTCAATTTCAAATAAAAAAATTGTCTAAAAATGAGTGAAATTACATAAAAATATATTTCAATAAATTTTTTTTAATTCTTTTAATATGATATTGTTTCATTGGTACTTGCATACTAGTTGTTGTGTTAGATGAGATGGTCATATCTAAAATCTCAATTGAGGGCAAACAACATATGGAGAATAATACCATGGCCCTTAATAAAATTTCATTTCATCACCTATTTGTAGTGAATAATTTACATCTTGATTTTGGTCAAGTTCATAGTAAGCCATGGATATCAAACTAAATTTCAATATTATTTTTCATCTTTAAATAGATAGATAATTAAAAAAACAATTTAGACACTTGAAGACATGTAGAGCTTAAATTGTTAATGAGCTAAGAGAAAGAATAAATTTTGGATTGAAGCGTGGGTAAAAAATGACAAAAGGGTGTCCTTGATAAATCATGTTCATGATGTGGATAATACATAAGCCTATGTGTAGAACAATAATGACTCCCATCTCCCATTGTCTATTGCATGCTTAGAAGCACTTGTGCTCTTGAGAATTTCTCAAATTATTGTGCTTTCGTAGCTTGTAGAACTTCAGAGTTGTGAGCTTTAAGGTAGGAGTGGCAGCTAGACCAAGTTTTTCCATTAAAAGAAAAAAAAAATCAGTCGTAGTATTCAACTCATAGTTTATGGGGATAATTTAATTTTCGTAAATGATTCTTGGGGAGAGTTAGGAAAAGGAATAATTAAAAACATGTTTAGTTGTGGAAATTATAGCTGTTTTTTAGAAAATTATTTCAAGAAAACTAAAAAACAAAACTTGGTGTTTAGTTATAAAAATTTTCTAATTGTAAATTAGAGAACAATTTTTTTATTCCCAAAATAATACTAAAGATTAGAAAATAATATTTTATTGTTTGCTATCCACATTAATAACAAAAACGATTGATAACATAAAGTTTTTCAATCCCTTTGTACTTCTTGTTGATCATGAATCCTAGCAATCACATGTTTATTTTTTTCCTAGTTCCTAGAACTATACAAATACACAATGATTTATTGGTAAGTACAAGTACTGATTGTTGACTAAATGGCAAAGGCTTTTTCCCACAGTTTCATGGTATGAGGTTCTTTTTTAAATATAATTTTGATAAATTTATAAATACCATTTTATTGAGCTTAGGCGTTCAACTATTAATATATGACAATGATGATGATGATGAATGATGATTATGACGTTTGTTTTGATAATATCAATAATAATTAGAGGTAGTTTTAATAATTAAACCTTAATGATCATATATTTAAAATATTATGTGTGTACATACATACATACACACATAATTGTCTAATAATTTATTAATGCATATTTGATAGGATATGAGGAAATGCTTAATTATGTAGGAGTTCATCAAGTCAGGGGACTATACAAGGCCGATAGGATAGACATAACTCTTTTTCATCTTATATATCACTTTATGATCTAGCCTTCACAACATCTCTCACTCTACCATATGCATCACATTCACCTTCTATGTGTGTTTCACCATTAGCTACATCTACATTATCTCCTAAGGTCGAGACATTTGTGGTATCCTCATATGAGCCATTCTCTAGTCACAGACGTCAGGTAGTGTTGGTGTGAGGTATGTTGTGCTACTTATCTCACTCTATTATCTTATTTGTTTTTTTTATGTAGGTTTGTATAAGACTAATATAATTGGATCATCTACTACTCAACTTTGCATTATTTTTTATAGTCTACTGCTATCTCATAAGTGTTCTACCTGAATTGGATTAATATTTATAGAGCGTTTGGACCTTATAGACCATGTTTAAAGATAGCGTCAGAAGACATCGAAAATTTTTATTAAAAGAGTTTAAGATAAATTTTATAATTTTTCATTGTTACATTAACAATAATTTACATAAAAATAAACAAAACTGTCAAACTTTAAGTCGATAACAATTCATTATTGTTTCATTTGCTTTATTTGTCTTATTATATTTTTGTTCGTCTTACTAAATGTTGTAATTCATTATAGCTTTGTTAGAAATTTCTTTAGTCTTTTGAATAATTGCTTTTCATTTTGTTTTGTAATCGTCTTTGAATTTTTTTTTGGTTAATGGTTGCATACTTGTTTCTTTTTATTGCATAAGTATTTCTTTTTTTGGATGTATCCACAGATTCTACTATTGAGAGTACATTAGAACATACAACTACTGAAAAGTATTCAGATATTTTATCTCATTGGAGAAGAAGTAGTAAAAAGCTCACATACATCTTCCAAGACATATGGGATAAGTGAAAATAGGACTAATGTATACCCAAGTTCTAAGCTCGACTCTCTAAAACATTTAGGAGTCGGCTTATAGAGACTATTGGGAGTAGTGTGAGTCTTTTTCACCATATCGCTAGGTCTAAATTATTCATTGAGCATGCCATTACTTTGGTAACTTTTTGTAATTATCTTATTTTCACTTTTACAAAATATTGAGCCTAGATCTTATTCAAAACTATTTCAGTCTAAAAGTACTAAAACATCCAGCCACACCTTATGAGGTGTTCAAGAAGACGTATATTAAGTACAAAGAATATGGATTTATTGGTAAGAAGTCGCAGGACACTCATATAAGTTCAATATAAAGTATTTAATCATGTTTTAATAAACTGCATTTAGAAATTCAATACCATTTGCTTATACATATATTCTTTTATATTAAGATGCAATGAAGAGGAGGATATTTGCAATGACTTCATAGCCATAGCAAAGCTATGGCTAGTTGACATCAATAAGGTTCACTTGCAAACTGCTGGCTGCTAAGAGAAGAGCAAAGTGTACAACCTTACTCATAGGTGACATCTGAATTATTACTTGACCTCCAACGTCAACTTTTCATTAGCCACATCTTAGATACATCTGATCTTAACTTGAAGAAATGCTTGAGTACTCAAATATGAGAGGAGATTTGTTAAGAGTTTGATCTTCAGTTTGCTACAATGCAGGATCAAATGCACTCTCTTGTCACCATGCTATCTACCATGTAGCAAAGTCAACAAGCTTTGGAATCAATACCAGGCATATGTTGACATTGATTATTAGATTTTTTATTTTTAGTAATATATATATATATATATATATATATATATATATATATATATATATATATATATATATTTGCGACTACAGATACAATTATATTACATATATTGGATTTTTGTTTCATATGTTTATTGCCACTATA
>CATIWR010614796.1:0-46954 GCA_949677035.1 Omphalea diandra | reverse complement strand
ATTTGGTCCGAGAGTTGTTTTCGAAAATGTTTTCTTTCTTAAAATATGAAAACGTCATAATTAATATTGCCCAAGTGGGAGAATGTTGGAAATATTTTTTTATGTGGGCTAATATTAATTATGGGTTGGTTTTAATTATTTATTAAAACGGACTGAATGATATAGTTTATTGATTGTGGGTAAGCCCAATTAAAATGTGATCAATGAAGTTATGAGCTTGTGACATCTTTTGTGGGCCGATATGGAAGACGGTCAGTGTAGACCTATTTTAACATGGACCTATGATGGGTGGACCTGTTAAAATTATTATAAATAGGCTAGGTCTCCTCTCCTGCCTTCATAACAGAAAACCCTAGTTGTTATACCTATTGTAGCCGTCTTCGAGAAGGTTAAGGAGAGTAAGATCTAGTTTTCTTTTTTCAACCGTTCTGACGAATTTTTCAAGTGCTTTTATTTCAGCAATCGGGATTATGACTCAAAGTAATTTGGGATTCAACGTAGAGATAAGTACGCAAATTTTTTTTCGTTCAGTAATTGAATAATGGTGTTCTACAATTATGTACAAGATCCTGAAATTAATATATTTTACAGCCACCACTATCACATATACTATAATAAATGTACCATCGTAATCAAAAGTATTTTTAAAATGAATAATCCATTTGTTTTAGAGAGAAACAATAGAGTGGGAGCTTACAAGCGAACCAGCTACTCATTACTGATGACGGAGCTACTCTTAAATGTTCATGGGTTTCCAATCCTATGAATATTCCAACACAAGTAACTCATTACTGATGACGGAGCTGCCTGGCAGACTCTTTTAATCCTTATAGGAGAATATTGTAATTGCCCACAACCCTAGCCTTCTTCTTCAAACTTGTAACTATATTCACTACATGTTGGTTAGCCCCTAACTTCTCAAAATTGAGTGAAAGACTATCAACTAGCAGAGAGGGCAGGCTTAAGTTGATATGAGCAAAAGATTTTTTGGCTTTGTGCTTGGGTGAATTATACCATTTTCAATTAGCATTGGTAGCACCCATAGCAAATGCTACACCCTTACTCAAAACCAAGGTTTTTAAATCCAGACTAAACTGGCTAGTCGAACCGATAAAATCAAAAACTGGCTAATTGGTCGATTTTTAAGCAGCATAAAAACCAAAAGTTCAAAAAATCAGGACTAATTAAACTAAAATGAACTGATTCTTGTAAAAACTACATCGTTTTTGGCTTTTAAGTAACAGAAAAAACCCTCACAGCCCACATTCTTTTGTCTTCCAAATTCCAAACCTAGCAACACAAATACCAAATGCAATCACTGCATAAATTTTAATCAAGAATCGAATCCAGCTCTACCAGTTTGCATGTGCTATCCACCATAACCTCTTCAATCATCACTTTTAAATTTTTTTAGCAATTTAATCACTTAACAAACAACCAACACAAAAACCATCAAGCAAAGTTAATAAACAACCAACAAAAACTCATAAGCAAAGTTAAAGAATTGGATATGTGAAGGATACATCTATCAATAACAAGATTTAGGCAGACAGAAAAAAAAGCGATCAAATAGCAAAAAAAATCAAGACTAATTAAACAAAAATGAATCGATTCTTGTAAAAACTACATCGTTTTTTGCTTTTAACTAAAAGAAAAAAAACCCTCACAACCCACATTCATCTATCTTCCAAATTCCAAACCCAGCAACACAAACACCAAATACAATCATTGCATAAATTTTCTTGAAGAATCGAATCCATCTCTACCAGTTTGCATTTGATGTCCACCATAACCTCTTCAATCATCACTTTTAACTTTTTTTAGCAATTTAATCACTTAACAAACAACCAACACAAAACCCATCAAGCAAAGTTAATAAACAACCATCAAAAAACTCGTAAGCAAAGTTAAAGTACTGGATATGTGAAGGACAGATCCATCAATAACAAGATTTAGGCAAGTGGGTATTTTTAAAGCAAGTCTCTTCTCTATGACATGGCTAAGATTGGGCATGTAATAGATGGTAAGTGATATGATTATGGTAGATTCGAGATTGTAACAAGATTGGACAAGTGATGTGGTTATTGTGAATTGCAAATTGTACAAATATAAGATTTTTTGATGGCTTGAGTGTTAATGAACCAAAAGAAAGTAGAAGTGTAATAAGAGGAAAAAAAGAGGATTCTGGAAAAAAATAATAAATAATAAGAGTCTCAATTGGCACCTATTACCTCTAGATTGCAATAGATTGTATAGATAGATCTCTTGATGGATTGAGTGTTAATGAACTAAAAAGAAAATTCATCTTTAGGAGATAAGGAGTGAGAGAATGATAGGAGAATTTTGACGAGGAGAGGAAGATTCTAGAGAAAAAACAAAAAGGAACGACAATTCAATTATCTTCTATTACCTATAGATTTATTATTTTATTTGAACCGGCCGAACCGCAAACTGGTCATCAAACTAGTTCCATCACTGATATGGTTTTAAAAACATTGCTCGAAGCTTAGCCATCATCATAGGAAGCTCTATGGCTGAGCTCATCCTATTGATCCATTCCACTAGCACTTACAAACTAATCATATTAGAACCATCACATACAATTAGAGAGGGCACCACGGTGGTTTTGAGCTCTGTGTAAGTAATCGTCAATAAGTAAAGTAGCTAAGATATGGCTAAAGGCATTATTGATATGATCTCTATATTGCTTACTATAGTGTTATGACCTAAAGACTCACAAAGGCCTTTCTTCTTCACGTGGGATTAATGGGGTCTCACCAACCTATCTATAGTTTGATCTAATAAATGATCAAAATCTAAATCTCTAAACATTGCATGGATATCATTCATATGCTTGCAACCTAGTTGTGACTGGTTCGAATGCTCTTGAATTTAAATAGAATGCTGCCCACCTCCCCCCAATTATTAAATCATGACATCTGTCAAAAACAGATCCTTCCTTTCTAATAGCTCGCATTTAACTCCCAAAAGGCAAGTATGCAAGTTTAGCAACAATGTAATAGAGGGAGCAACCTCTCCAAAGATGACCTATTAAGCCACAAGAAAAACAAAAATCATATAAGCGTTCATACATGACTAGAACTATTAGGCTAAGGTCCCAATCACCAACATCCAATAATACCCCCCATTTTCAAGGATCCAAAATATTTAAATCAATCTTGACCCAAATAAACCTCCCGAAACAATCCCTTAAATTCCCAACATCAATCTTCAAAATTGTGCCAAACACCCTTCTTAAGAGCATTGTAACATTTGTAGACATATAGACAAAAGGAGCATTGTGAAATTGGACCTAAAATGGGACCCTATCAAATCAAATATCTTGCACTGGCTGGTTATGTTGCTATTTTGTAAAAACTAGCAAAGCCTTGTTAAAATTCCATAGCCTATCCAATAACACCTTCTTCTTATCTGCAGTAGACCAAAAGTGAAAGACAAAGATGTTTAATGCAACCATATCATTTGTAACCGCTTGACTTAACCTTAAGATTTTATGCATCAACTTGCAAAAACCATCCCTATTGAGTTGCTTCTATTTGTTGGAAGCAACAACATGAATATCCAAGTGTAAGCTGATTTTACGAATTATATTGGATTCATGAAGATTTAGTTAGCACATAATAGGGTTATCTCATTGGGATCCATACCAAACTGAAAAGGACCGAGACTAAAAAAAGGTTGTAGTAAAAAAAGAAAGCAGAAGAAAATAAGGGAACTACCTAAGAAGGTGAGAATGCTCATAAGACACGAGAGTGAATTCAATAACCAAGCCAAACTCCCCTTTTGGAACCCAAGCGAATGAGAGAAAATCTCATATGTCCACAATATATACGAGTTAATTAATAAAATCATAGTTATTTTTACATATTTAGTAATTTAGAGAATTAAATTTTTATTGAATGAACTTACAATCTGATCTAAATTCTTTTGAATTTTTCACTTTCAAATTTAATGATTGACTATAATAATCTAATTTGAATGAATTTAAAAAATGTAGTAGTTAAATAACTTAAATCTAAAATAAATCTATTTGAACTGTCCAATCAAACTCAATTGCTATTTCTGATTAAAAAAATATTTATATACCAAATAAGTTCTTTCTCGTTTTTAGAGAAATTTATACATCAATAAGAATTTAAAAAAATATAGTATTCATTTAGGGTTAGGAAATGGTCCATTAGCCCTTTAGATGATGATGGCTTATATGAGATTTGACAAAAACACATTCAATTTTTTTTTAATTTTATGTATCTATGCTATTTAATTTTTATATTTTAATTCATATATAGTAAAATTTTAAAATTTTATTTTTCATTATATTAAAATTTTAAAATAATAAAATAAAATTAATGAGAAATTTATAAATATAAAATTAAATTATCTTTCATAACTAAAATCATTAAGATATTAAAAAAAATAAGCAAAATATATTTTGTAATTCTAGTTTTTCAAATTTTAATTATTATATAGTATTTTTTTAATATAATATAATGCTTTCGTAATTTTATGCTAGTATTAATAAATTTATCAACTAGTTCCTTTCACATTGAAAAGATTTTCAATTTGCTTTTAGATTTCTTTCTTGGGAAAGTCATTACAAAGCATGAGCTACACAAAAGTGGTGCATCCCTAATATTATACACTCCTTCCCACCTCAAATATTCTCTTACACTGCATTGACAACAAGATGGCAAGGGGATGAGAAAATTCACACCATATTATTTTTATAAAAGTTAAAATTTTTTAAGAGAAAAAATAGCCATATTATAAAATATCTAAAATTTAAATATATATTGTAATCAATAGTAAATTACTATAATTTCCTATTTTTATTATAATATACTAATTTGTCGCTTGTTTTATATAAAAAAAATACTTTAATATCCTTGTATTTTGATATAACTCTTGTCAAATTTCAAATATGTGTTCGTTAGTGCGACTCTTGATTGCAGCAATGGTAACATGTTAAGTCTAATCAAACTGATGCTAACAAAGCTGAAACTAATGCCAATGACTGAATAAAACACCAAATCTCCATATCCATTTAAATGATTTGGTTGTTTGGTATAAATAAAGTCTATAATTTTTTATAAAATTCACTTGTAAATTCATATTTTGTATGTTTGATAAAAATAAAATTTTATTTGAAATTTTATTTTATTAAATTCTTGATTTTAGTTATAATTAAATCAAATTCTATCAAATTTGATAGAATTTATAAATAAATTCTAAAATTATAAAGTTATTTTTCATTATGATAAAAATACTTTATTTAAAATATTTTTCCGCACTTCTCTCTCACTTTCTTGTATTTTTATATTTATAAAAATTTTCAAAAATAACACAATGATATTTTTGTAAAATAAAATATTTTATTAAATTCTATAGTTAAACCAAATATAAAATTCATTACATTTAAAGTGAGTTCGATTTTTATTTTGTGGTATGTCAAATATAAAAATTTAATGATAAATAAATTTTATAATAAATTCATTTAAAAAAAACATAAATTTTAAATTAAAACTGAATTAAACAATGTATAAATATCAACTGACATAAGAAGGCGATTCCTCCAACATTCCTTTCTCTTCCCCACCCTTCTCATCCATTTCAGTATTAGCCATGCAAAGTGCTTAATTTTTCTAGAAGACAAACATAAAAGTCAAGGCAAAGTTGGATTTCAAGAGTACCTTACAAATCCACTCTACAGTGCCACGTTTGGCAGGATCCTGAAACCTAATTATTGAGGAAGGCACAAATTAAGCACTCAACTACTAGATTGTGTTTCACAGTTATTACAGGTGGACAAGGCCAGTAATGGACAAATTGTTAAAATTCAGAAGTTCAGCGACTGACAAGACAAAGGGCATGCAACGTACTTACCCATCGTTGAAATCTTTTTCTCTTGACATTTTGAATTTTCCATAAATTAGTTATATTATATGCTTTGGAAATGAGAAAGCCTGTAGTCTTGGAAGATATCATCTTTAATGGAACGCAAAGTCATTCAGGCTATGTAACATAGCAATGAAAATATGGAAAAGTTGAGAAATATGAGAAAATGATATTTTAGAAAATATAAATAAAAAATATGGAAGAAACATAAAATTTTCGAAATATGAACACATATAAAAATGCGAAAAAAGTAATTTTCAGGTAACATACCTGTTGGCTCTTCCTTCAAATAAAACAACTCGTATTAGTTCTTGTATTTCTATCTTCATATAGTTATTGTACTTCTGTCTTATAAGAAACTCCTCCTCGTTCATATAATTTTCGAGTTTCATCCATTTATCTGTATTGATATCTGAACTTGATAACTTGTCTGTCCATTTTCTACTTTCTAAAACACAGCCTTGTTGTAAAGGAAGGAGAGGCAAAAGGATAGAGAAAGAAAAATCAAATCTTTTGTTTGGCAGGAAGGGAAAGGAGGGAAGGTAAAAGCTATAGTTAACAAAAGATCATACTCTTAAAGGAACAGACAAAACAAAATGCACAAGGAAAAAAACCAACTGTTTCTGATCTTTTGATAGGCTCTCTTAGTGTACCAAAGACCTAATATGGGATACAAGAAATTGTGAAATTTGGAAGGTATAAAGAAACTTTCCGAACAAGTGGACAATATCCTCTACCACTAATTCCGATCCCTACCTCCCCTCAATCAAGTTTCAGCTGAAAAATTAACTGCTTGCAAGGTATTCAAATTTTATTTGATTCTAATATGTTTATTAAATAATCTCTAAAATAAAATTCTCATTAGTTTAATAAATCAATCTCAAATTTATCAATGCTCGACTTGTTAAACTCGTGAATCAACTCGATAACAAATTCAGTAATTAACTTGTAAATAACTTTATTAATAGTTTAAATATAACTATATATTTTGTTTGCAATAGGTATAAAAATACTTTCTAAAAATATATTGATTAAATATATATATAAATAATATATATTTTATGTTGTAATGCAATATTATAATTTTGTTTACAAAAATTCATGTAAATATTAATAAATATATTAAGTTTTCAAAAAACTTTAACTAAAATAATTATTAATATCATTTATAATTTGGTGCTATTAAAAATATTTTGGTTCGATTGAGTGCATTTAGACGGGTAAACTTATATAATTTTGACGATACTCAAAGTAAACTAAACTTATTCATTAAATAATTTTAAACTACATGACTCAAACTCAACTTGTTCATAAAGATATCAAGCTTGAAGAAGTCCCTGGACTCATTCACAATCCTGCACACTCCTATTGGGAACTGCTTCATAGAGATATGAAGGTAAAAAGCAGCTCCTCATAAACAAGGTTAATGAGCTCCTCGCTTCTTGTAAATAATTTTCAAAGCGAAATCAAAGGAAACCTTAAGTGATTCAAATGCATCCATTCTAAGCGCATTGTCCACTACTCATTGTTCAAAAAGCAAGCCAGGAAGTCCCAGCTTGAAGAGACCTGCACAGATACTCCTGTTGTGAGGCAAAAAAAAAAAAAAAAGATACTGCTCTCTCTCATTATTTTCTGTTATATAACTATTATTGGCAATTTCTTTGGGTCCCATTACCCACCACTGAAACATTAACTCTACCACCACTCTATTCAATATTTTCTTCATTCAGCACTAAAGCTTATTATCCCCTCATTTGAATAAAGAATGCACCCTTTAATATCTTTCTTACATGCTCAATACCTACCTGACATGATAGAATTTACTAGACTATAGTTTATCTGTCCCGTCGTTTGCTAGTGGCTGCCAAGACAGACATCGACATGACATAGACGGTTCCCAAGTATTATTTAATAAGATATTGGGAGGGGGGACGGAAATTATGACACTTTCTTTAGGGTGCTATGATGGATTTGAGAATTGTTTGCTGCTGCTCCTCCCCATACATTTTGATTACCCATCACTGGTTAGTTGTTTTTTTTTTTTAAGCTGTGTAATTAGTTGTTAGTGCTAGTTGGAGATGGATTTTTAATATAAGTCTCTGTTAAAAGGAACCTTCCACGTTTAGTGAGATTTGAACTCGAAAGTCTTGGAACATCACTCTTAGCCGCTCGATTAAAGGATCATTTGCACACTGCTTAGTTGGGCTACATATGAAGATGATTATAGTCATGATGTTATCAAAACTTCAAACAGGTACTTGTACACGAGCACATCCATAAGTAGATGTAAATGTGTACGAGTGTGTGGCTATGAATCTATCAATAACTTACAAAGTTGAGTATCTTAAAAACAACATATCGAAGACAAAACATAGCGATAAGATTTGCTTAGTACAGAATAAGAAACTTATGGAAGGCAGTGTTGATTAATTAAAAGATAATGCTTCTGATTACAGATGGCACCTTTGTCAGATTGTCAACGTTGAATTTACTCCAAAAGAGAACCAAGTAAAGTTGGTTTACTGTGAGAGAAAAGAAAAAGGAGACGTAAGTGGGAAATCTCAAGCTTGACATCGCCAACAGTAAAGAGGACACAAGCATTGTCTCCTCGAACACCAACATCGCCCGGTGGGGTCTCTGAATTGAACCGTGAGTAAATTAAAACATCTAATCTAACTTTCTTTCCATCTGATATATTATCTCCAATTATTTCATATCTTCTACTTTGATCTAACCCTTCAAAGAGCCTCCAGCCAGTTCAGCCCTCTATCCATTCGACTTACTATACCTACAAAATTTCAGCCTTGTGCAGGTATGACTTTCGAGGAAGAAGCTATTGAAACAGCCACAAGCACACACCCAGATGAAGGAATCAGTAACAATAACAACGAAGGAAATGGAGATTGCAACCCAGGAGAGTGGTTAAATCTAAGTCTTGGAGGGAATTTGCCCTCAACAGCAAGAGACTCCGATTCACCGTCAAGACCTAATTCTAGCAAAGTTTTCTCATGTAACTTTTGCAGGAGGAAGTTCTACAGTTCACAAGCACTAGGGGGTCATCAGAATGCTCACAAGAGGGAGAGAGGTGCAGCTGGAAGATACCAGTACCAGAGAATGACGATGATGGGTTTTCCCTCGAATACCCCAATGAACAGATCACTTGGAATCAGGCCTCATGCACTTGTGCACAAGCCAAGTGGAAAAGGAACTACTATTGCGGCAAGGTTTAACGAAGCCAATACAGGGTTGGGAATGGCATGGAGGCCCTTTATGCTTGAGGATGCAATGGATTTAATGTGGCCAGGCAGCTTTCGCTTAGATCCACAGCCAGCAGAGCCACCTTCAGAATCGCTCAAGCTTGACTTAAACCTTCGACTATGATCCATCCCACCCTGTTCCGGTCCACAATTTCTTCTCATGTCACTTCTTTCAGAACAGTTTTCAACTTGTTCATCAATCAAATGCAGAAACTAAAATTAAAGGGCAACCTACCCATTTGAAAACTTCAACTGATAAACAATGGTTGTTTCTCATAGAATAGAAGAAACATAAAGAATAACCTTCAATGTATGCATGCCACAGCATAAAAAAAGTTGTAACATACCCCTGGTCTTCAGTAAAATCCTGAAAAATAAATGCCTGCACACCTACTTCCACAGGAACAAGTTTGCAAGGGTCCTCTTATCCCAACTACAGAAAACAATGTTTTACTCCAATCAACATGCCTTCGTAATGCGACAGCAACCTTTTCTTCGTTTCATTTTTGGTGGTTATGTTACACCATTTCACTTCCTCTGAATTTTTTTCGCCTTAATACTGCTTATGTATATAGCATATCATCTGTTGTTGAATAATGGTAATGCTCAGTTGGAAATACAGATTATAGTGAGATTTTTTTTTTTTTGGAAACAAATTACAAAGAGATCAGATACTGATTCAAGTAGAGAGGAGAAATATCATGGTTGTTTAGTTCAATGGTTCAGCATAATCACAGATATTGCTACCTAGCAAATTTGAGGAAACAAAAATAATTCAGGATACCAACAAAAGCTGGTTATTCTGAGATTCCTGAATACATGCATAACTAAAAATTCTTTAATAATACATGCAAGCTCTGGGTTTGCTCATTCAAGCACTTATCTTAATGTAGAAAAATTACAAGCTCTTCCAGAACACCCTTATTCACCAGACACTGTCGAAAAATGATAATAACAAGGAAAACAAAGCAAAAGCGGCTGTTGATATCATGTGTGCTATTGTTGCTTCCTAACTGCCTTTTACATGCGGGTGCAGTTTCCTATATTTTCACCCACATGTCAGCAACCAGAGATAACTTCCGCTGGTCGCAAACAATCAGCCATCACCCTATACAGTGCTACATTTAACACCATGCAATGCCATAGCTCATATTTGACTGCCCAAACAGAGAATAAAGAAGCCATCTAAGAAATTGATTGTTATTGACTAATCATAATGATTTCCTTGCTGACAGCTAATTTTTTAAAAAAACAATGATCCCGCCACAATTAATTAAACAGGAACGATATTTGTATGCATTAGTTCATCCCATTTCAGTCCATATATTTTCGCGCGTTCCATCTTCTTAAATCACGTCTAAGTTAGAGTTAATTTCCCTAGTACTGCTGCAAGTAAATGTCTCATCTTATCCTCCACGTATATAGCATCATTATTTCTCTTTTTCTAAACACTACTTTATTGGTAGTGATTGGTCTCCTTGTCAATCTCTAGGTCCATGCAGCTTGGTCGTCTCATCAAAAGCTAGCTGAGAGACATCACATGACAATGCAACGAAAGGGAAATCATATTTGTCATTCCGGTTGAGCAATTCTATAATCATGTAGCTGGCCTCATCTGAATAAAGTTGAGGCCACAGCATTATAATTATATGCATTACTATTTCTTTGTATTTCTCTCAAAATGTTTTCCTCACTTGTCCCTCTCTTATAGTTGATGCAAAACACCAAAAGCATTATTGCTTCTCCAATTAGTTCTGATCGTATAAGAGTCTTTTTCCACCTCTTCATCCTTACAACAGACATATATATCTTATTTTCTTTAACATACTCTGAATGCACTCCAATTTCTCTTCCAACTCTACTTTGGGGAGGTGTTAGTGGATCCTTCTCATACATCTCAGTTTGTCCAAATGGCATCAAGGGTCCAGCATTTTTTTGGCCCCCTATTGCCATTGCCATGAAACCATGTAAATTTGTATAAAAATAGAAATAGGAAATTTTAGAATAATATTTTGTTAATTTGCTGTCTCTGCAAGTAAATTCATCGAAGTAGCTTACTGATTTAACATGAGTTTTATATATTAAAAAAGAGCATGTGCAAATTTAATCCAGCAGAAAAAACAAAGATTCTCTATGACCCCAATTTGGTACCAACATAAATCTTTCTACATGAAGACAATTGACAGCCTTATGAATTACCATGGACTTTAAGCCTGTGGGTCTTATGCAAGATCACAGGAAGCCTCTGGCTGATGGTGCTTGGATCACTATATACTGCAGAATCAGAAGGATACCCTTTCTGCAACATAAAATGAGACACAAATGCATGAAAATTATAAAACACTTGTTATAACACTGCAAGCAAAACAGTCTCAGCTACAAATCAAGAGTGGGTGAAAACTGCCTATCACAACACGAAAAATAATAGATTCTATCTTTCATGTTGACAAGGCACACTCCAATATTATTCAATGTGTCAGATGTCATGCAAATCAAAATGCTAATAATCTATTAAAAAATTTTAACAATTTAAAAAGAAATTAAAAATAAAAAAGACAAAAATAAAAGTGTCTTGAGTTTTGGCAATTTTCAGTCCAAGTATCATTTGTAATACTTCCATATAGAACCATTAGCTGCTTCATCATGGATCAGATGTAATTCAAGAATTCAATACCCATAACAAGAAAAAGCACACCCAATTCACCAGAATAGTCTGCACTGCAATGGAGATGAAGTTTCCATAACTCAAATAACAAGGTAAAGATGTATATAGAATTTCCATAAGTTAAATAACAAGGTAAAACGCATAAAATGATCAATGCATGCAAACTTTTGTTGAACTACAGCATGCTCACAACAAAAGTTCTTGGAGACATTCACCAAGAAAATATGTAGAATGGACTGATTATACATTGTAGCCAGATGACTCAAATTGGCAGAACCCAAAAATTTCACTGCTACCTCAAATAAAATATTAGCTTTATTTGCTTATCTAATTCTTATTTTCCAACGTTGCATAGATCACTTCCCTCCTCTGCTTCCCCACACCTGCCTCCTCTCTCGCTAAAAATTTAGAGATGCTTGGTATAAACAAATTCAGAAATACCTGAGCTTAAAGTGTCTGTTGGTTTGACATCAGTAGCAAATTATCACCTCTATGTTTTCCTTAGCAAACATTGTATACAACTTACTTTGTGGTCAAATTCACGCGAACAACAAAAGCCTATGAATTTTAATACCAGCCTGCAGAGGTCATGGTGGAGCCTGATGGATGTGAGTAAAATTATGACAATGAAAAAGCTACAATGGTCAATATTCAAAAGAGAGAGATCGGATGCTGGACATCACATTCAGTGACCTATTTAACAAAGTGAAAATGGGGAACTGAAGATGAGTGTTTTTAAAGTGAAAGATGGCCAACTACATGGTCCAATCTTCTGGTGACCAAAAAACAAAAAAGGAAAGAAATAAACCACCGATAATGGGTTCTTTATTAGAACTACAAATCTGCCATCGAACTAAAAAATACAGCCTACTTATAGCGTTAGTCCTAAACTAATTAGGAAATGTGAAATCTACTAAAAGGGTAATTCCAAAATAAATATAAAATTTCTAAATAAATTCTTCCTATATAGATTATCTACAACACAAACTAACATATAAATATCCTTAACAAACTATGATTCTTGAAGACCAAGAATAAACACATATTGGGAATTTACTAAAAGTAAAAAATCTAAAACTTATTGATCAGTTTGAGCAGCCTCAGCATCATAACCCCTTCACTGGGGAGAAAGAAAAAAGGAACTCATCCTTGAGTTTTGTTGAACATATCTTTCTCCTTGTCATGAGATATTCATGAAGAGGTCTAAACTTGCCAATTTCCTTTATAATATCTATCCATTCAGCCCAATAATTCTCAATAAGATGCTTGATTAATATTCTTAATGAACCACAAACCAAATATGTAGAAAAAGCGCATGTGAATGGATCTTCATAAAAATAACCATCCGTTTCAGCCTCCAATCTTCTTGTTCTACTTTAGGAGTAGTTTGAACTCGTTTAACAACAAACTTTTTCTTTGATAGGAAATAAGTCAACTTCTTCATCTCTGATACTCATCATAAATTGATTCCGCAAGGTTTCTGATATTGTCTTCGGCCTGTCTAACAGATCACGGTTGCCTTTTGGATCTTCCATAAGCTCCAGCATGATCCCTACATAACTATTTCAAATCTTGCATAATTTGTTCCATCATCCATCGCATCTTTTGGAACTCTAGGGTGAAACTTTGAGCTTGATTCAACCTAGGAAATTACTTAAAAAGTAAAAATTCTAAAACCTATCAACCAAACTTGAAGAGCCCCTGCTTAGATAGGAACGTCTTGATTAAAGCCATTAAAAAAAGGAAGGAGAGAGAGCCTAATATTATAAAATTAGCAAATGAAAAGATATTCCATTTAAGAGGTTGTTTGGTAACCATATTAAGCACTTAAAATTAAGATATTCAATACTTATTTTTTAAGATTGTTTGATAACAATTTTTTTTTTAAGTTCTTAACATTTTAAGTGTGTTTGATGACATTTTTTTATTAAGTATTTAATTTTAAAAAATCACTTAATTTGACAAGTAAAAAATTTGTACTTAATAGATTAAGTAATAGAAAATTTTACTATTTTAATATATCTATTCATTATCATAATCTTTTCCTATTACAAGGATATAATTAATAAATTTTAAAACTTTTAAAATCATATTATATTATAATATGTTGTAAAATATATAGTTATTTTATCTTAAATTTATTTCTTAGATTTGATTTTTTGAGATTGATTATTTAATAATCATTTAGTTATTAAAATTTTTAATACTAAAATTATTGTCTTTTAAATTTCTAATTCTAAAAGTATTCCACTCTTAATTTTTCAATACTTAATTTTCAATTTTACCAAACAGTACCCTGAGTTAGCATGCCTTTTTCTTTTCTTGCCATTTTCTATAAACTAGCCACAATTGCTAACAATATCATAAGGTGAGAGTAAATTTGATAAACTAAAAGGTTTGGCTAAAATTGGAAATGTGCACATAGGTTGGAATTTTTTTTTTTTTCTCATGTGGCCATATAATTATACAAACAAACAAGTGATGATTCATGAGAGCACCCAGAAGGGGACACCATCTTTTTTTAGTTTTGGCTCCTAGACGCAAGAAAAACAGCACAATAAATCCTTAGTAGAGTAAGAAAAAGCATAAGAAGACAACTCATCCATCATGCAGATGCATGCAGGCACACATGCCCATAAAGATAATTGTGTATTTGCATCTGAGTCTGGATTGAGAGCTTACAGCAGATATAGATTGAAAGGTGGCTTCCCTCCAGCAACTTTCTCGAAGGACAATAGGGTCAGCACCATCACCAAAAACGCAATGCATACGGGTGTCCCGTAATCTCATTAGGACTCCATCAACTCTGAGCTATTAGCAAAAAGAGAAAATAAGTGAGGGGAAAGCAAGCGTCTGAGAATGAACAGGAAACTACAGTGAGTCAAAAAGAGAAGGGAAAATAGAAGTGGAAAATGACAAAATGCTAAACATGGAGCTTTAGAATATCCCATAAGAGACCAAAAAAAAAGTGTTGGCAGTTTCTTCATAATGAACACATGATAAGCATTTAGAAATTTAAGTTCATAAAAAGCATGTACACGTGTATTTTTTTTTTTTTTATAGAGAAATAGAGTCAATTTTAGATGAGTGGTTCTTTTATCTTGAAATGGATGTAAAAAGTTAGGAAATCAGATCAAATAACTCACCCAGAATCGCAAAAGAAGATACCAACAACTCGGCATGACTCTCTGCAAAATCAAATTGCAAATCGTTGGTAGTCAATATTCAGATATCATAACATTTTTTCCAAGTAAATTTAGCATTATAGACAGTAGAGAATCTATCTTTACCACTTTCACAGTTAAAAGTGACACTCCATTATCAGCAAGCTCATCTTCATACAAGACTACCTGTCGTGATACACAGATTACTTTCATCATTGCAAGCACATACATAACAAGACGAGGATAAAAATTGAAATCTATGATCGTAGATCTCAATCTCACTTAAGTTCACAACCTCATCATAGAAAAGAATAGGCTCTTTTGATGATAAGGAAACCACGTCAATTTTCTCTTCACACTCCTCCCAATGAAGAATGGAGCTTGTCTCCAACATTTTCTCGCTTTCATTCTGATCACAAGACCAAGGTTGGACAATCATTTTCTAAACTAAAACAAATTGATATACACAACAGTTAAAAGACAACAGATTCTAAACTCTATATCCAGCTGTATTTTCCTTTTAAGAAGTGTTTTAACAATATTCTGGTGAGGGATTGGACACGAAGGAGTTTAAGGATGGGAATCTTAAGTCACAATCTAATTTTTCAAACATCCAAGTTATTGCTTCACCTTTATATTGAGGCACCAAACAAATTCAGAAACATTCTCCAATTTTTTGAAAACAGAAAAAGTGGGGTAGGGGGGTTTGTGACACAAACAAAAAGAGACAGAGTCACATACAAAAATTGATTTGCCTGCCTATTCAACGGATGAACTACACCTTAAACAGAGAAGAGATATTTATGAATTTTGAAATTGAAAAACAAAAAAAACATAAAGAACAAGAATTAAATTCTGAAAATCAATAAGTCCTAAAGACAGTCCTTAAAGCATGATCTTGGGGCACGAAGCATTTTACTGCTTGAAGAGTCAGCTTGTTCTGTTCCAACTGTACACTCAGGGGAGTAAAAAAGTGCACAAAACAATATATGAAGAGCAAAACAAACCTTCTTTGAGTCAACCTCAATTGTTTCACTTCCACAATATGGTGTGGTGAAAGTATAGTCATAATCTAGTATCACCTGCTGAGATGGTTTGCTGCAAATTCACATTAGGTGCTATGTAAGGCAAGAGCAATCTCTTTCAGTTGGTAAATGCTGCTATATCAATTTAAATACTTCAACTGTAACCAGGAATAGGGCGACAAAAGGAAAGGGAAAAAAGTTCAGAATGAATAACAATTGTCAGAGGCTCAAGCTGCTTATTTCAGGGATACAATTAAAGAGTGCTATGAAACACCATACAAATCCTACAAGTTTCCAATGTGAAATCATCTTTGGTTTGTATGCATGTTCTTACTATTCAATGCCAGTGAATGACAAAAATATTTGATCTGATGAAAGAATATCATTGCAAAAGAAGGGTAAGTTAGAAGAGAGCTTGCAAGTTGAAAATTTTTATTTCAGACAGTGTTTAGGAAAGAAGGCATTAATTCTTCCATAAAGCTGAGATTAGTTTGTGAAGGCAGATTATAATGTTTGTGATTAGTTTGTGAAGGCAGATTATAATGTTTGTGCTCTATTCCAAGCATGTAAAAATTTTTATAAGGAATCTATTTGTAAGATTATCCATTTCAACAACAAACTAATGCCAGCCACTAGAACAATACATTTATTTACTATACTCCTATTGTGAAATGATGTAAATGATAGGAGCAGAAAAAAATAGTGGATCAGGACTTGTAGCCTATCAGGTTATATTACATCCAATCCAACAGAAGAAATGCTGCCAACATTGCCCATTTTGTAAGACAAAAATATAGAGGGAAGCTTAAGAAAATGGATCATCATTTCATCAACAATTTGATATTCAACAACCTGAAATTCAGAGATTACTGCACACCACAACGACAGTTGCTGGCTCAAGGCCTGAAGTTTGGTTTTTGAGTCTTAAAAATAATGTTAAAAAATGAAATCAGGGTTAAATCTGCCAAGAATTTAAGACTGCAGTAAGCGAAAAAAGAACTGAAATTGGTCCCATTTGGGGATTGCCTGAATAATGCAAACGTAATTATATTCCAAAACTTGCACTTTTTCATGCACAAAGACTCAACTCTATTGGAGGAAAAAGACATCAGAAATATATAGAAACGTACAACTCAACAGTTAATATCCTACATGTTGCTTTTATTAGTTTCTTACGCTTCTAACAATCATATGAGATATCCCATGCAGCTTCTCAAACTAACTGCTTTGAAACATTTTCTAGGGCTTATATCTACAACAGAGGAAGCTTACCACAGTGGGATACCTTTTTTCATAATGCAAGTAAAATAGTTTAAGCAACTCACCGAGAGCGAGTACACGTATCTGCTGCCTAATGAGAAATACATTGAGGAACTAGTGATTTAAGACTATCATGCTGCTGAAATATTAAAGGCCTCAAAATGTCAAGGCTTTTCTACTTTTGGACAACAGTACTTCAAAGAAAATGCTGTGTGATGTGCTGTAAAAATGGTGAGCCATAATGCACGGAAAGATGGAAGGTAACATGTATGAAAAATGCACGAAACAAGCCGAAATGGTCATGAAATCATCAGTTCCACTTCAGCAGTTTTTAAAAAACTGGAAACATGATTTCGCTTCTGAAATATGGTTCTTTACCTTCTTTTTTCAAAAGGTGAAAAAAATAAGTGTAAATAAACTCTTGGTCTTTATCTGCTGCGTCTTTGTCCTTCATTCCAATGAGCCTCAGAGCCTTCTTCAATATCCTTTCTCTCTTGACAACGACGATCGCAAAATCCATTGGTGACGGCTCCACCAGCACAAGCCTTAAAGGCTGGAACAGGCTGGGTTTTTGTGTTTGTAGCTGCATCAACTGATCACCTCCATCAGCAGCTAGGTTTCTTCAACTCATATCAGTCTCTATTTGGTCTGCCTTCATAGGATTTCATTTTTCCAGGTTCCACTTCGTTGAATTCTTTATGATTTTGCCTATCTCAATTGCCCATTAACTCCAACATGTTCTCTCTTTTTTTTTTCCCCAATTGCAATCAATAGCAGAATTCTCAACAGAATAGTAAATTTTGTATTTCAAATAGCATTATCGTTTGCCAAACACTGAGGATTTGGGTTAGAGATTTATTTTTCTTGTTGAGGCTTCAAGTTGGGTTATTGATTTTAGGGAGATTTCTGGTAATTGTGAGAAATTAAATGAAAAAAAAAAAAAAAAATTAGAGATGATGGTGTTTCCTTATAATGATTCTGCTCCTTTAAAACTGGATTGGTTGCAATAGTTTCAAATACACTAAAGCTGGAATTACCATTCCATTAATTTGAGGGCTTAATAAAAGGGAAGAATGGGTATGGTTTGGCTTGAAAATAAATTTTGTTATTTTCTATATTATTTATAAATGTGTCTTTACATTTTTTTTTTAAATTTATAACTATGCACCAGTACTTTTAATATTTACACATTCCCCCCATAATTGCATTTCCTAATTTTTGGGATTGAACATTTCCCCATGTCCATCTCCTGCTGTATCTGTTTCCCATTTCTAGTTTCTGTGCTACCTAGATGGTGAGTCTCATTCTCTTTTTACGTTGTGAATGTCTCTTTGAACTTTTAACACTTTAAAGATGTTTATTGGCTTAAAATAGACAGGTTTTGGCAGAAGACAGAAAGCCAAAGGTTTTTTCTTTTTATTTTCACTTTCTTTCAGGTAAAATGGAGTATTGGGTTGGTCCAGTTGAATGAGAATGCCTATGATTTTAAAGGGCTGATTTTTCTCTATTGTTGGATAAGGTGTTAGTCTTCGGCTACATGACTATGACAGATTATGGTTCAGGAGCTTTTACAGGAGTGTCTTTAAGTGTTATCAACCGATTATAGAGCTATTCTACATTAAATGTTGTTTTATTTGTTTCTCTGTTTAGGCTGATACTTTATCCTCCATGTTGGAGCCTTTGTTCTCTTCAATGAATAAAACTTTGTCTTGCTATAAAAAAATATGAATAATTTCAAAATAGGGCTGTAGTATTTATCGTTTTGATCACAGTCCTAATGTCTAAAACATACGATGCTAACCTTGAAACAATTAAGAATCTCAATCAAATCATCATAGCATGTTTTTTCCAAACGTCTTACTAGCTTTTAAATGACTCTTGAAAATGAAACATTTAATTAAAGCTTCTATTCAGCAGGAAAAAATCATAAAACCAATTTTATATTGTTTTAATTATTAGCTCTTAAATTGAAACTCACTGCATGCTACAAGCCTTTTCTTTGTAATTATTCCAGCCCCACCCGCCCAGGAAAAAAAAAATGATGCCAACATATAAGATGGCAAAGGTTTGAGCTCTCCAGTATTATCATCCTCCAATTAATCAATGTGCAAGAGGAGAAATTTCTAAATATGAAAATGAATTGGAAGGAACGCAAATAAGGGACAAAGAGAGAGGTAAATTACCTTCTGAATTTCCATTTTGCTGCTGCAGGAACTTCAACAGGTGGCAAAGCTTCCTGCTTCCATCCATTAAGGGCATCAAATGCATTGAAATAGATTTTTGTGCCACTATTCACGTGTTTAAGAATTAAACAACTGTCCCCAAAAACCATTTCCGGTAAGTGAGAAGTCTGAAGCTTTTGTTCCCACCTGCAAGCACATCCATCGTCAGCATTCAACATTGTTACCAAATCACAAGAATGAACTTCTCATGTTCAAAGTTCATTCGTGCTAAATGACTAACTAAAACTACATCTGACTCATATTAGCATACTGAGAACAATTTATAAATTCAGAAAAAAAAAAAAGGATAACCAGCAGAATCTCATGGACAGCTGAATTTGTTAAATACTATTTAAATATTTTTTTCGCGAAAATTCAGACCATAAAACAAAAATTAAAAAAAATGTCGAGTTGAATTTGTATTGACTTGAGTATCAAATTCGAAACATTTGAAGCCAGAAAACCAAATCACAGCGCCACAAATCTTTAGCACAATTACACATTTAATTCGATATTAAACAAGCCAAATTTCTGAAGAGAACCAAAAGAGAAAGAGAATACTGTAGAAGAGTGGAAGAGTTGAGAATAGAGCCCTTGCAAGAAAGGATCTCCCAGCCACGGATGCGCAGTCCAAACTGACCGTCGCTCAGTAGGTCGGCGCCGGCGGCTTTCAGGTCTTTATCATCCACTTCCACTGCCATTTTAATCGCACTTAGACCGGATTCCGGTCGCTTATTTTCTTTGACTCGGTCTTTTACCTTCGAGACTCAAAGTTTCGGATTGTTTATTTCACGAATGCAGTTGTCATTTTCTGGATATAAGAGTTCGGGTTGGACCGCTTCCTCATTCCAAGAAGGGGCGGGCAGTATTCGGTAGCAACTTAAAAAACCGAGGAGGATTCTATTCTTTCAATTTGATTTAAATATAATTTTAATTTAATTTAATTTTTTCAAAAAAATTAAATTAACTCAATTTGCTTCAATTAGATAAAATATTTCCTTTGAATCAAATTCATTGAATTTTATTTAAAATTAAATTAAATTATATTAAATCAAATCAATATAATTAAATCTTATTTAAAATTAATTATTTACATTAAAAAATATGAAATCTATTAAAAATATATCATTTATATTAAAAATATTCTGAAATATATTTAAAAAATTACTATTTATATTACAAAGATTTTAAAATTCTCTTTTTAAAAAATTTGATTTAAACCAAACTAAATTATAACTAAATAGAATTAAATCGATTCGATTTATAAATTTATTCAATTTGATTTCGTTTATATTTTTAAATTTAATTTGAATTTTTTTATTCGATTCAATTTAGTTTGAACCAAATACTCATCTTATTTTCAAACTCTGCATAATTCTTAGATTTTTTTTAGTTTAATTACTATAATCTCTTTGATTTGCTTCAAAATATATAAAATAATCTTTTTTATTTAATTTCAGATATTATTAAGTCATTTTGTTAATTTTTTAATAAAATTCAAACAAAATACTAATAATATATTTGATTTCATCTCAATTTTTTACGAAGAAAAAATAAATTTAATGAAAAGAAAGAAAAATGATCTAATAATGCAGAAAATTTTATCGAAATCTAAATTGTCCAATAATGCAGAACTCGTCTCTTTTACTGCTGAAGATGCCTGCGTGTACAAATTCTTCTCTCGCCATGTGATGCTTGCTTTCGATAATAACACAGCTTAGGATGCTCTTCAAGCAGATCAATAAACTATTTAAAGCAATCATCATGAATTGCATACGTCAAACGCTTAAGGTAGCTTGATTAGTCGACAAACAGAACAATATGGCCACAAGACCAAGAAAAAAGACCTTTTGAATTAATTGTAGTGTCTAGCTCGACAAGAGGACCTGGATAGGGGTTTTAATAATTTGCGCCAACTGTTGCCACTCTCTCCCCATTAACAAAACTAACATGTAAACAAAACCGAAACAGTTTGTAAAATATGTGAAATTGATTTGAGAAATACTTGAAATTGACTTACTTAAGTAATCGAGTAAATTGAATTTTGAGTATCAAAATACTCGACTTGAGATACTCGCAAGTTTAATTAAACTTTAGTATATTTATAATATTACCAATCGAGTTTAATAAATTCATGTATAATCGAGTTTATTTGAATCATATTTTAATTTACAATATTCACACACACACACACACATATATATATATGAGTCTAATCAAGTTGAATTCGAGTATTTGAAAACTCGGCCAAACTGAAGCTCAAACTTAAAAATTAAATATTGTCTAGCTTGAGCTTTAAGTTTCAGAGCTGAGCTAAAACTCGAGTTTGACGGAATTCAACTCAATTTGACTTGATAACACTCTTAAACAAAAACAACTCCTCAACATTATCAATCTTATCTTGAGTCTCTTTCATCTACAACAGAAATACCAGCATCTTTGTCAAACTAAATCCACTATTCACATATGTCAAAAGTATCGTATTTAATTGCTTAGATTAAGAGTGTTTAAACAATTAAAATTAAAACATAAAATCAAATGATTGAATTTTTTAAATCAAACTGAACTAAATTTAATATAAAACGCTTAATCAAATCAAATCAATTTGATTTGGTTTAGTTATAATTTAATCTAGTTTGAATTGTCTTTTTTAAAAAATTTATTTTTAGATATTTTGATATAAATGATAAATTTATATTATATTTTTAAATATTTTTAATGCACATAATAAGTTTTCAATAAATACTTATATATTTTTAATATAAATAATAAATTTTAAATTAATTTTAACCATCTTATTTTGATTTAATATAGATTTAAATTATTTTCATTTAATTAATATAAATTTAATTTGATTTGATTAAATTGAATTTTTTTATAAAAATTGAATTAAATCAAACAACCGAAACTTAAAAAAGAAAAGAAAAAAAAACAAACTAAAAAAATGAATCACAATTCATTTGATTCAAAAATTGAATTGTCCACTAAAAACAACGCAATAGGGCAACTTTTATCGATTATCCTTTAATTTATAATTTATACACTTTATTACCATTAAACATTAAAAATAAATTAAAAATCCCTTAATAGATCCCAGATGGCCTGAAATCTGACTTGATGTCAATGATAATTTTTTTCTTCCAACGTGACTTAATTCTCTCTCTCTCTCTCTCTCTCTCCTATCTTTCTGCCATAACTTCCTTGCTAACGCTTTCTGCCATAACTTCCTTGCTAACTCTTTCTGCCATAGCCATGTCATCTCCATTAACCCCAAGCTTCATCGTCACTAACTCTAATCATCACCACATCCACCTTCAACTTTGACTGTCGCTCACCCGAGCTGCAAAAATGAAGGAGAAGAAGATGTAGAACATGGGCAAGCCATCATCATCGCTAACGACATCATCATCAGTGTTAAAAAAAATTGAGACGAGTTTGATCAGACTATGACATTTTACATTTTGCTAGCTATGGATTCTTGAGATTTGAGATTGATACTACTAGGATTTTGAGGTTTCTTTTTTTTGCAATTGAATTTGTCATACAAATCCAATATAACGAGTGGGCTTCACTTGTAGAACCCATCAAGAACAATTAATTAAATGTGGATAATCACAATATATTCCTTTGATTCAATTTCACATCAATCACGTTTAATCTTAAGCATTTTAGTGTGTTATCAACAACTTTTAGTCTAATAAATTTAAGTAACCTTGATCCATTGTGCACCAAAGTAAGTTTCTTTTTTAGGAAATCATCAACATTTTCTCCTGCAAGTTCAACAGCAGTAGGACCTATTCTAACAATCAAAATGGAACGAGCAGACTTAATCTTTTCATTTAAGGAAGATGCATAAGATACATGATTCTTAGTATTCAGCAAACTTTCTTAAGGATTTCTTTACATGCCTTTTCTTCTGCACTTGCTCAACTGAAGATTGATTTTCACCCTTTTGCAAATTGTCATCTGATTTTGTTTATGAGCTGGACTCTTTAGCCTTGATGGGGCCCCTTTGTTGAAATACAAGTCCTTGAAAATTATGCATGTATAAAGAAAATGGTTTCCCAATTATGCATGTACTAATGGTTAATAGATCGTCCAAAGACCTGGATTTTCTTTTTCGTTTGGCTCTTGGTAATAAGTTTGGTGGCTGTTTGGTGGATGGTGTCAAGGGAAAGTTGAGTTTAGATTATTCTTCTCTTTAATTTCTATTTGTGTTCATCAATTTAATAATTTTAGTTGTTTGATTATACTGGAGACAATAATTTGGTAGTTCTATGCAACACGCGAAGCAATGAAGATTTTGCCAGCAGAGTTAAGACATTTGAGAATAAAGCAAATAGAACAAAGAAAAGAGAAAAGAGAGAAAAGAATGGCAGAAAGATTGACATATATGCATGGACGATAGATCACAAAAGAATGGTTTTAATTATAAGGAAAGTTCAAGTACAGGCATCGCAACTGACACGAAGATATAGATATACATGGAGGCAAGTGTGAGAAGCTAAGAGTTATTGCTTTGTTGGATTAATTTGAGAGAAATATTACAGAGTTGAAGGAGGAGATGATGAAGATTAAGGTTTGTTTCAATTGGCGGTGGAGATGGTTAGGTTCAAGCTAGGGAAAAGAGAAGGAAAGGATTTGGACAACTTGAAAGAGAGAAAATTGGTAATATAACCGAAGTTCAGATCCAGGCGAAGCATAATTAAATCCATCTAGAGGACATCAAAATTTTTTTTTTTTTTGGATAAATTTTCAGAACAACAATAATTTTGTTTTGAGTATAGTTTAGATGTGTTGCATATAATTTTGTATAGTTAGGAACGCCAACCTTTTTTTTTTTTTTTTTTAATGAAGACATTCACATTACAGGTTAGGACAAAGGGGTACAATTCCGTTTTTTTCCTTTTTTTTTAAATCTTAACGTTAATAATGCCACAACTGTTAATTGATATTGACATTGTAAATTCTATTCTGAATTGGTTTTTGCTTATTATGTTTTGTTAGATGATGTCTTCATGCTCTGTAATGGTAGAGAAACAGTCTTATCTCACTTAAGAATCTTAAAATAGTTATTTCCATCTCATATATCATTTGTTATTTTTTATAATATCAAGAATCAAATCAAATAGAAGTTTAATAAGTTTAATACCTTTATGCATGGATAATATTTAGTTAAAAATAAACTAGATTAAAATTTTACACTTTACATTAACAATAAACAGGGTAAAACCTTAATATATCTGAACATGAATTAGCTAACAACACTATGTTGTTTATCACCCAAATTATAATTCTAACAACCTCTATTTTACATTAAAAAATTAAAATTATGTTATTTCACTATATATGCAATAGCATTAAACCATTTCTCACAACAAATTATACAAAAAGACAAAATTATTGCCACAAAAAAGACATCCAAGAGAAACCTAGTATAGCCTTCAACCATAATACGTGATGCGAACTAAGGAGGCACCAAGTATGATGATCCACTAAAGTATGTTAGTCCAATGACTAGGGCACGCATGAAGAAGTTCAAAGATGCTTTTGGAGTGTTTGTGAAGCAAAAATCAAGTTTCAAATGGAGGATCAAAGTACACATACGATTGGAGCTCCATTAGTGCGTTCAAGGAAAGTTTTACACAAGGGCAAAATTTATGCATTTTATTATCATATTTCGACCTTTAAGATGAAGAATTCATCTCAAACTTTTCAAATGGAGCAATTTACACTAAAATTGATCTAGAAGGTTTCATAAAATTCTAGAATATTCTACAAGATTTTAAGAAACTTTTAAGAAGTTTCCATGTATGCAAAGAGGCATTCAAAGACCCTAGAAGAGTCCTTAAAGTTGACAACCAAGAATAAGAAGAAAAAGTCAAAGATTTTATCGAAAATTTGCTTAATCATCATGAGTTGACTTGTCTTCTTTTTCCTTCTTTCTATTGGACAACTAGTACTCCTAATTAGCTTAGGAGTTCTTTTAGTTGTTTTCTTTAATTAGGAACTTATTTTGGTACCTTATTAGGCTTTTTATTAAGTTTTCTCCTTGGATTAAGACTTTGTTTCCTAGTTAGCTTAAAACTAGTTTTCCTATTTTATATGCAACTAGTTTTCTTTTTTTTTCTTTTAGAAAACTATTTAAGAAGTTATTTACGACTATTTTTCTTATTCCAAATAGGATTATAAGTGTATTTAGTTATATATATATAAGCCATGTACAAGGCAAAAATAAATTTAAGAATTATTCAATATATTTGATTTTTGGCGATGTTTAATTCCTTTCTTTTATTCTTAAAAGAACTTTAGTGAATTTATCAAGTGAATACTTGGTACGTTCAAATTTAATTCAATCTAAACTTAAAAATTAACTTAGTTAATCTTAGTTTTATATTAAATAACCTTTAATTCTTTATAACTAAGGTTCTTAAGTATAAGTTATTTAAGGATCTTGTTGAAAATTACATTTTTTCTTGCTTGATTTTTGAAACAATCCTTGGCAAAGGTATTAAGATTGCATGCAGGCTTGGTACAAGTTAACCATATTCATATCATTTGGTATCAGAGCTTTAGCTTCATCAATCAAGTATGTATCATTTATTGTTTATATTATTGTTTGTGTTTGAGTTTTATTTTCCTTTATGTTTCATTTTTAGTGTTTGTTCTTCAATTTGTTTCCTTGGTCTTACTTTTACTAACTTCATTTGTTTCTTATATAGTGCAATTCATCCAAATTAGAGTTACACCTTAGTTAAGATCATATGTTAGCATTAATGATTAAAAAAAAAGTCAAAAAAGGAAAAGTAAGAGAAAAGGAAAAGCAAAGTAAAGAAAAAAAAAAAAAAAGAAAAATTGTGATTTGAGTGTTGAAAAATTGGTTGATCAAAAGTATAGTTGTTTAGAAGTTATTTGATTAAGATTGAATTCAAATTAGCTTACATCATTCAAATTCATTATTTTGAGTTCAAAATAAGTTCCTTGCAAAGTTTCAATTCTAATTTCCTCTTAGAATTGCATTTAGGTAGCTAAAGTACCTATATTCCAAGTTTTCTTATTTCCATTTTATTTTAGTTCATTTTCCTTAATTCCTATGGTAAAATTTAAGTTTGATTTTGCTTTGTTTCTATTGTGATTAATCCTAAATATGATAACTAGTCACTTTAGTTCCATAAGAACTATAAGAAAAGTATTTGAGATGTAAAAGGTAAGAGTGGTGAGCTCATTAGAGGAAAAATACTAATTGAGTGAAACATGAGTGTGAGTGACATCCTTTGAGTATAAACACATGATGTAATGTTACTTGTGAGTTTTTCTTTGTTTTCATTATTTCTATCATGGCAAATTCAAAGAAGATTAAGTAAGATCTCAAATGGAAGTACTTTATGAAGGTCATGCAAGATAAAATGTCTTAATTACTAAATAGCCATTAAGAGGTGTAAGAAAGGATAAACGATAAAGAAGATAGAAAGGAGCCAAGCTACAACCATCAATAATAATACTAACAACACTAATCAAACAACACATAGACAAGTCCATA
Source organism: Omphalea diandra (assembly GCA_949677035.1). Lineage (NCBI taxonomy): Eukaryota > Viridiplantae > Streptophyta > Magnoliopsida > Malpighiales > Euphorbiaceae > Omphalea > Omphalea diandra. The sequence goes on along the minus strand of CATIWR010614796.1, from coordinate 19,905 downwards.
AAGGAAGGTGGCATGATGAGGATGATGAACCTGCAGATGAAAGCACTCAAGGACGTAAAAAGCAAAATAACAACCTTGGGATCATAAAGATGAAGATCCCAGTTTTTCATGGCAAAAGTGATCTTGAAGCATATCTAACGTGGGAGAAGAAGGTAGATTTTGTGTTTAATTACCACAACTACTCTAATGAGAAGAAAGTCAAGCTTGATATTGTTGAATTTATGGACTATTCACAAATATGACGAGACCAATTGGTAGTTTCAAAAAGGTGATATAGAGAGGAACCTATCTCTACATGGCAAAAGAATAAGAGTATCATACGAAAAAAGGTTTATGCCAAATTATTAGTATTGAGACTTGCATAATCGATTCTAAAAGCTTAGACAAGGTTCAAGGAGTGTTAAAAAGTATTAGTAAGAGATGGAGGTGACCTTGATCAGTGTTAACATTGTACAGTTGCAACCCTATGTGGAGCTAGAAGACATGTACTATACGATGCTTAAAGTGGAAAGGCATCTAAAAAGGAGAACTTCCAAGCCTAGCTTGTCTACAAAAAAAATCTAATTGGAGACAAACTTGGAAAAGAGGCAAAAAGATCTCTTCCAAGCATAAAATTGATTATAAGAAAGGAGGTAAGAAAAAATGGAGTTTAAAGCAAGCCAAAACACCTAATCCTAAAACAAACTCCATAGAATACTTTAAGCGCAAGGAAAGATGGCACATGCAATGAGATTGTCCAAATAAGAAGATTATGATCCTAGTGAATGGCGAGTTTGATATTGAAGATGAAGATAAAGAAGATGAGATGCCTTTACTTGTAGATGTAAGGGATGAAGAAGATGACTTCAAGGAGTTTGATTAGAAAGATTATTTAGTTGCAAGATGAACATTAAGTGCATACGCAAAAGTGGAAGAAGCGGAGCAATGTGAAAATATCTTTCATGTAAGGTGTTGAATTTAATGCATGGTATGTTGTTTAATTATGGATGGAAAAAGTTATACTAATGATGCTAGTACCTTTTTTTTTTGTGGAAAAGCTTAACAATACTACTTTAAAACATCCTAAGCCATATAATTTGCAATGACTAAATGACTATAGAGAGGTGAGAATTACTAAACAGGTGCTTGTTGCTTTTTCTATAAGAAAGTATGTTGATGAAATTCTTTGTGATGTTGCGCCTATACAAGCCAGTCATATTCTTTCTAGGTAACAATGACAAGTTGACAGGTGAGTTAAACATGATGGGTTTGCAAACAAGTACTCCTTTAATATGAATGGCAAACACATTATACTTGTACCTTTATCACATAAGCGAGTTTATGAAGATCCAAAAATAATGAGAGAGAGAGAGAGAGAACTACACAATATAAAGTGAGTTGTAAGGAAATAAATAAGGGTTTGAGCAAATAATGGAAAAAGAAGAGCTAAAAATGGATATGCAAAAGACAGGAGAGGTTCATGCAAAAGGAAAAAAAAGTAAGAGGAAAAATAAAGAGATATAGATTGAAAAGAATGAAAAAGAAAGTGTAACGAAGGAAAACAGTAAGGTTAAGAAAGCTTTGTTTTCTAAATGGCCTATGATTGTACTTTTATACAAAGAGACTTATTTTAGTTCTAACAAACTTAACTTTTCTTTGCCTAGTGTTTTTATTTCTTTTTTTTTTTTTATAATATTTTGATGATTTAATATATATTCATATTAGATGGAAGAAATTTCTTGTAAGAACTTAAAGGACTATGTGCAACTTATGTTTGGCCCTGGTGGAAAGATTTGAGTATATATGAGGTGTCTAATGTAAAAGTGTTCCAAGTTACATATGAGAAGAGATGTTCTTTTCTTAGTGGCTACAAGTATCCATTGCTATCAAGTGGAATTACATGGTAAGTATAATGTTATGATTATTTTTGTTATTTCTTATCTTTATCCTTATCTTGATGTAAGTCAAGATTTGAGTACAAATCTTTGTGAGAAAAGAGGAAATGATGTGAATCAAGGAAGAACCAAACATGATAATTCAATAGACTATAATGGTCCAATGATTAGGGAATGCATGAAGAAGTTGAAGGATGCTTTAAAAGTATTCATGAAGCATTAAATCAAGCTTCTTATGGAGAATCAAAGAATACATGTGATTGGAGCTCTATTGGATACATTTAAGGGAAGTTTGGCATAAGGGAAAAATCATCATATATGCACTTTATTGTCATATTTCAACCCTCAAGATGAAGAATTCATGTCAAACTCTTTAAATGAAGCAATTTTACATTGAAAATGATCAAGAAGATTCAAGAATTTTTTATGAGATTCTATAAGATTTTATAAGATTTTTAAAAACTACCAAGAAGAATCAATGCATGCAAAGAGGTGTCCATAAACATTAAAAGAGTCCTTGTAGTTGGCGGCTAAGAATAAAAAGAAAAGTCAAAGATTTTGTCAAAGATTTACTTTGTTGTCGTAAGTTGACTTGTCTTCCTTTTCCTTCCTTCTATTGGGCTGCTATTACTCCTAATTAGCTTATGATTTATTTTAGTTACTTTCTTTAATTAAAACTTGTTTTTGTCCTTATTAAGGTTGTTATTAAGTTTTCTCTTTGGTTTAGGATTTTATTTCCTAGTTAGCTTAAAACTAGTTTTCTTATTCTATATGGAACTAATTTTCTTTTTTCTTTTAGCAAACTATTTAGAAAGTTATTTAGGATTATGTTTCCTATTTCAAATAGGATTATGAGTGTGTTTACTTCCATATATAAGCAATGTACAAGGCAAAAATAAATTTAAGAATCATTCAATATATTTTGATTTTTTATGAGGTTTAATTTCTTTCTTTTATTCTTAAAAGAATTTTGGTGAATTTATCAAGTGAAGGCTTGATGGATTCAAACTTAGTTTAATCTAAACTTAAAATTAGCTCTTAGTTTAATTTAAACTTAAAATTAGCTTAGTTAATCTTAGATTTAAATTAAACAACTTTAATTCTTTATCAGTAAGATTCTTAAGTACAAGTTATTTAAGGATCTTGTTAGGAATTAGAGTTTTCTTGCTTGATTTTTAAAATGATCTTTGATAAAGATATTACGATTGCATACGGGTTTGGTACAAATTAACTACATTTGTATCATCTTCTCTATAATTCACTCTTTTTTCATCTCATCTTCTCTATAATTCTTTTTTTTTTTTCTTTCTTATTGTAGACAATGATCTCTTCACTTAGCTAATTTTTATCTTTTCCTTTTTCAACTCTATATATTTTACAAAAAATATCTTATTTGAGGAACATATTTTTTGATGTTTGAAATTCACTTCGAAAAACATTAATTTTCTTTTGATTTATAAGATTATAACAAAATTTATACCATAACTATTTTATATTTATACTATTTGTTATTTAATATAAGAAAAAATATATTAAAAATAATTTTTTTTATAAGTCTTACTTATCATTGAATACCATATTTGGCCGACAATGATTGGTATAAATGTCGGTAGTTAAGGATGACTACTGATAATAAATGCATGTGTTTATATAAATTATTTTTCATTTGTATGAGTTTATCAAAATCTGAAAAATGACTATCTATTTTTATTTTCATAATTTAAAGAAAAAATATGAGAGCTAATTAAGGTTGTGCAAAAAATAATAATAAAAATTGAATTTCTTAAAACAATTAAATTGAACTTAAAGGTTCAATTGAATCGAATTGAATCAAAATAAATTATTTTAATTCGATTTAATTGATTTTTAAATCTTTGTTAAATTTTAATTATTTTTATATTGTTAAAGTATTTATTTAAAATATACATATTTTATATAAATATTAATAAAATAATTTATTTTACTGTGTACTAATTAAAAATATATAAATATCCTTTAATATTAACTTTTATAGTATATTTAAATATTTTCATAATAAATGTTATATTATCAATTCAATTTGATTTAACTAAAATTTTGCTAATCAAAATTGAATCAAATTAAAAATTCTTTTGATTTTTAAGAATTAAAAATAACATAATCAAACCATAAAAATAACCAAACTAAATTATTGATTGGATTCTATTTTTCAATTTTAGTTTGATTTTGCTCACCTCTCATAAGAGCTCTTTTTTTGGATTAATTACTGTAGACCTCTGTGATTGACCATAGTTAATTAAGTCATCCATTTATTTTTAAGTTTGCATAAAATAGTTTCCAACGATTAATCCATTACATTAGTAATTTTGTTAGCTTTTTTATTAATAACTACATTAAAGATCCATAATATCGTTAGTTCTATATTAATTTTTTTTTATACCATCTGTCTCGCCCTCATACAAACATCTCTACCTTTTTTCAGGTCGTATTAGTTTATCTTTCTTTATATCCAATTTGATCTTTTATTATTTTATTTTCATTTTTTTAGCCAAAAAAAAATATATATATAGAATTAAAAAATATATATTTTCCCTCAAAAAACTACCACTGATAAATACGGAGCAACCAAAATTGATCATGATCCTAATATGGATAAAACTTCTTTTCTCAAACAACATCAAAACTATCGAACACAATAACCCAACTATTTTTTAATACAATCAAATGAAACATAACAAACAATACAAATCCAGAGCTGTGGTAATTGCTATTGGTGCTTTCTGTTAATTATGGCACGTCACTACAAATATATTTTTAATATTGAATTCATTTAAAACTTAGCCAAAACCTTGATGTTGATGAGAGATATATGATTGTGATTATGAAAAAATGAGAGATTGTTCTTAAGCCTATCAATGAGTGGAAAGGGACTATTATGGTTGGGAAAGATGATGATATTTTAGATATTTTATTTTTATTTCTTACACTTATACCATTGATTAGTGAAAAATTAAGCAAATTTTGGTGGATGAACTTTTTAGTGCAATGAATTAAAGGAAAGACAAAAGGGACAAATTCATATGACTCTGAAACTTGAGAGATGACACAATTAATTATGACTATAAGAGATTTAAGTTTAGTTTGTTTCACAAAAAATAATTTTTTTGAGTAAAATATTTCTAAAAAATAATTTTTGAGTAATATATTTTTTAGTATTTAAAATATAATATAAAAAAATATATTTTTTGATTTATAAGGTTATAACAAAATTTCGATAATAAATATTATATATTTATACTATTTATTATTTAATATAAGAAAAATATATTAAAAATAAAAATTTTTTATTAGTATATTCATATTTGACGATCACTTCAATTAATAATAACAGTGACGAGTATTAATAGTGAAAGATATTCAAAAATAATAAATATATGTGTTTATATGATTCAATTTCTATTTTAATGATTTTGACAAAATTTGAAAAATAATTTAATTTTTTTATTAGCAATTTGTTAATTTTTTAAATGCATTAAATTAAAATATATGAAAAATATTTTCTTAGAAAATATATTGGCGATAGTAATTAATTTTTTTTATTGCATTTTGCATTCTTTTTATATTAATACTTTTCTTAATTCCTAAAGACCTTTCCGTTGGATTGGATGTAATTATTTCTAATTTTTAAGTTGGCGCTCTTCCCTCTTCTCTCGCTCTCTTTCTCTCCCCATTTGTATATACAGAGCTTTCTCTCTTCGTATCTCCTTCCATTTGCTCTGCTTGAAAACCCTAATAATATAATAGCATAGCACTCCGAAGCCAAAATGGATGAGCATGTCACGCGCGTGCATTCCACGTGCTCATCATCATCATCCAAGAAGCGGAGCCGCACCTCCATGTCGACTAACTCCCTCCAACTGTCCAAGAAACGAGATCCGCTGGGTGAACTCACCAACTCGCCCTCTGTTCTCATCGAGTCAACTCGAGGTACTGAATGCTGCTGCAATCAGGACGGTACGCAGAAGGAGCCTGAACAACGCCAAACCAACAAGAAGAAAGAGAAGAGGAATCAAAAAGATCAAGAGAACTCGTCAACCGCCAGTGAGTCGACGCGGAATTCGGATGCCGAGTCGGCTCAGAGGCATAAAAGGGAAACAAAGACCAGGAACCAAAGGGACCTGGAGAACTCGCCGACTAGCGGGTGGACTCAGAACTTGGAGTTGAGGAAATGCTCTTACTCATCTTCTATATATGGGTATCTTCATTCCTTGGAGGTATGAAGTTAATCGATTGTTATTTTGAGAAGAGCTCATATACTATGTTTGGTAGGATGTGGTTGAATGCAACAAAATAAACATTCAATAAAACTGTCGAAATAAAATTTGAATTGATCATATTATTTTGCATTTGATTACATCAAACAAAGCAAAGCCAAAGAATTTGGCCTTAACCCATTAGGACACGGGGTTTCCATTTTCTGCTTTAAACAATTAAGTACTACTTTTTCTGCCTCATTGGGTTTCTTATTATAGGAGAGGGATTCGAATCTGGGTCTTTGCCCAGGTGAGATGTGCACTTAATAAGTTGGACTATGCCCGCATGTACATTATTTGTTTCATTGATTGGCACAAAATTAATGAAAAAGAAGATGAAACGTGTTTCTATTTTTTATCAATTATAGTACTTACATCTACATTAAGCAGAAATTTTTTAAGCAGAAATTTTTGGATTTAACTTCTGTATTAAGAAATGGGTTTCTGATTGGCTATAATTTGCTTTTGAAAATACTGATTTTTGTCTAGTTTGTAATTGGACATCTAGGTTTGGCCTTGCGTACACCCAATTAAGTTGGAACTTTGTATGAATTTGTTAACCAGTGAAGCTGAATCTATGATATGATTTTCCATTTTGGGATAAATTTCGAGCATTTTGATCTGAAAAAAATGAAAGATATTTTTCTGGAAGCTGGGAATTCTTATGGACTGATAATGGTGGCTAATTGTTCAGATGGAGGACAAACGTAGATGCTTGTCAAATTACATGACTGAGGTGCAGACTGATATTTCAGTGAAAATGCGAGAAATTTTAGTGGACTGGTTGGTGGAGGTTGCTGAAGAGTACAAGCTTGTATCTGATACCCTTTACCTTACTGTAATATACATTGATAGATTCCTTTCTTTGCAAGCTTTGAGCAGGAACCAGCTACAGCTTCTTGGTGTTTCTTGCATGCTTATTGCTGCGTAAGTGCATATCATCATTTCTTATACTTTTGTTGTTGTTGGTCTTGTTCTTAATTTAAGATTGTAATTATTGCCACGAAACAGAAAGTATGAAGAGATTAGTCCTCCACATGCTGAAGATTTTTGCTACATAACAGATAACACTTACAGTAAGGAAGAGGTATGTAATCTTTCAAGTGGCCTAGTAGTTGTGTTGGTCCAACATTTGAGCAAGATTAGTCCTCCAAATTTGAGTCAAGATTTTTGAGTTGTAGGATTACTTTGTAAAACTGTAGTTATTTTCTCCTTTTATAAGTGACTAAACTAGTGGTTTATAGTCTTTTGCCAAGCAATTGATTGGAGTAAATTTGCAGGTACTCAATATGGAGAAAGATGTACTAAAATTCTTGGACTATGAAATGAGTACTCCCACAACAAAAAATTTTCTCAGGTAAGAATACTAAAACTGTTAGTTGGCTTTTTGCTTTTAAGAACCTCCTCCACATGTAGGCCTACTAATACTGAAATTGTTAGTACTTTTTCACTTCTAAGAACCTTCACACGTATGCCTACTGCCTGGTGATTAATTAGAGCAACTAACAACAAATTTCATGTTGTATTCCAGGATTTTAACAAAAGCTGCTCAAGAGAATTCCAAAGTAAGCCAATCGGTTCTTCTTCCAAATCCCAGATGTTTAATTCTATTTTTGCTTTTCTTTCCTCTGTATTTCTATTAACTGCATAATGCCTGTATTTTCAGTCTCCTGATTTGCAATTTGAGTTCTTGTGTTGCTACCTTGCGGAGCTCAGTTTGTTAGATTATCAATGTGTCCGCTTCTTACCATCAGTAATTGCTGCATCTGCTGTTTTCCTTTCAAGATTCACAATCCAACCCAAGCTGCATCCCTGGGTAAGAAATTTTATTCCATTATAATTTGCATCCTAAAGAAAAAAAGGACAATATTCAATAATGCTTGAGATTTTTAATACAATGCTTGCAAGAACTGAAAACTTAACAAATTCCACACCAGGAGAGGCTGATCGTGGAACAGGTCATGAGAAGTGTTAGAAAGATAGAAAGCTAATAGTAAATTCAGATGTAGATGCTAAATTTTGTTTGATATAACATACATGCATTTATGTGATTGATAGATTGTTCATGAGCAAACTTAGTAGGGAATTAGTGCCTTTCAATATCTTAGGAAGACATGCTGATGGTTTTGTGACAATAAGGAGAGAATAAATTGTAGGATATTGAATGACAGAGTAAAAATAGTTTCAAATTGCTTCATCTTGAAATTCTCAATAATTATTTTGTATGTTTGGCAGAGTACATCATTACAGTGCTGTTCAGGTTACAAACCATCTGACTTGAAGGAATGTGTTGTTGCCATTCATGGCCTGCAATTGAACAGAAAAGGATGCACTTTGCAAGCAGTAAGAGATAAATACACACAGCATAAGGTATTACAGCCTGTAGCACTCGTTTATGTTGTGTAAAAGGAAACATGAAAATTTGATATAGTCATGGAGAAAACAAATAAGGGAAACGAGATAGAGCAGCACACATCAGAGCTTTGATATGATTGCATTGACTTCCTCGTACTTTTTGGCTACCTTAGGTTACATAGACGGAGAGAAGAAACAATTTTCAGTGAGAGAATTAAATTTAACAATAAATTATTGAGTTTATAGTCTTGAAAACTGTCATGATCACCCTTGTACACCCTGTTATAACCCTTGAAGCATACCTTTCTCACCTTTGATTTATTGCCTTGGGTCCAATAGCCACTTCAATCCACTCAATTTATAATACTAGTGGCCTGTTTATAGGGTATCTTATACTTGGGATGCCAAGGTTCATCCAATGTGGAAGGTATTTCCAAATTGGAATAGCTCTGAACCTATTTAGGAATATGAGACTAACAATTTTTTTGATTTCAGGTTCAATGATTCCTGGTATTTCTGCCAATATTCACCCTGGGTCTTGTAACATTGTTCATTAATTTTAGCTCATCAGGCTTCAGCTCCTTTACAAATATCTGACCATTTTCCATTTTCTTTTTTGGGGGCAGTTCAAGTGTGTGGCGACACTGTCTTCTCCTCCAGATATCCCCGTGCATTATTTTGAGGGTACTGATGAACAATAGTTCCAAAACTCTTGTAGATACTCTGAAATTTGAAGTAGTGTTTGTTTCTTCCAAGGGATCGTGTTGTCTTTGTGGATGGTTTTGTACGTCTTCTTACCACATCGGAGGTTGTCACAAGTCAACCTCTAGTTGACAGCAGGTTGGTTTGAAGTTGGGCAATCCGTGACTTAGGCATTGTTAACATGAAATATGGATGCAGCCATTGCGAACTGGCATCTTAAATTTTTAAGCTCCAACCATAGAAAACCTTTATACTTTTGTCAACTAAACATTTTTGAAAGCTTTGTAGTTTTCTTTTGGTTGCAGAAGCCTAGCAGTTAATGTTCATCTCTCGTTATCAATTTTTATTGTTAATATGATATTTTTGTTTTTCTCATTTGATGGCAGCCACTCCCCCCCTTCCCTTTTTTTTTTATGCAGCTATAGTCAAACTGGTTTATTTTGATGTCTCTTAGGAAGGGTTAAAAACAATTAAAATGTTAAATTTTTAGAATAAACCTGTCGAGTTATTTTATGAAATTCCATTTGTATAAACTCTTAAACTATGGTATAATTAAATTTGTGAAGAATTTAAAGAGATAAGCAAAACAGTAACCATTGCCATTGCTAATAGCAGTTTTTTGGCAAATGTTAGAGAAAATGTGCTTGTTAATTTAATAGATTTTATGATTTTTTTTTTCCAAGTTAAAAGTTGATGACAAAAACTTGCCTACATCTACACTTATTTAAAACAAATAAGGGGCTGGGTTTCTTTTCCTTTGACTTTTGGTTTTGGTGTTCTCTTCTTTTAGCTTCAGCTTGAGTCTTTAGAACTTTGAATTTAGGAAGAAATAAGGGACATGGTAGAGAGAAAACTAAAAGAAAATAAGAAAGAAAAGAAGAGTTAAAAGAGAAGAGGAAGAAGTCAGGCTCAACCCTAGGCCTAGGCCACTAAGGACTTGGCCTAGGGCCCTTAATTTTTTAAAAAAAATTATAAAGAAAATAATTAAAAATAGATCTCAAATTAATATTTTGTCTATATGAAAATGTCTAAACTGTTAAAAAGAAGGGCCAATTTTTTCTTTAGTAAAAAATGGTCTCTACTTTTTTGCTTTTTATCTTTACTAAAAAGGGCCACAATTTTATTTTTTTTTCTTTGTGTGAAAGAGCATTTTAAAAAATCTTATTTCTCAGTTTTCAATAAAAGGAATTTTTATTTTTGTCTAGAACCCCTTATAAATGTAAGGCCGACCCTAGAAGAAGTGCTCACCAAAAGGGAGAGAGAGCTTGCCAAGTATAAAAAAAAGGAGTGTTGACTTTATTTGGAGTGAAGCCAAGTTAAATCACCTTTATTTTAGATTTACTTTGGGTTTTTAGAGCTTTAAATTTCAGTAGGCAAAAAAAAAAAAAAAAAAAAAAAAGGAAAATTTTCTAAATACAAAATGTATCCACTTCATCACTCTTCCTCTTTATTCGAATTTGAAACCAACTTCATCATCATCATTACATTCTAAAACTTTTGAGGTCATTTAAATCAAGGTAATTTGACAGTAAAATCTATTAAAACATGGTTTAAATCCTTTTGATTATTATGAGTCTACTTTAAGAAGTTAAGTTAAAGTTTAAGTCGAGTTTTAAGCGTATCACAACTTTATGATAAGCTTCCAAACTTATAGGATACACACTCCCTGTAGTTTTCCCATATGTGCCTTGCCTTGGCCATATGTCCTGGCCATGCACCTTACTTGCATTAGCTATGTGCCTTGGCCATATGTCCTACATGTGTTATTTCCTCAGCCATAGATCTTGACAGTGAGCCTTATTTGCCTTGGCCATGCATGCTACCTCTCTTGACCATTCGTCTTGCCTCGTTAGCTATACGTTTTGGCCTCTATGTTGCCTACATTAACTAATTACCTTGGCCATACATCTTGCCTCTCTCGACCATGCACCTTACTCCATTGGTCATGCGCCCTGCCTACCTTGGCCATACATCTACCTCTGTCGGCCATGCTTCTTGCTTCCTTAACCATCCATCCTCAAGGAAGTTGTATGCTGTAATGTACGCTCTCTATATATCCTTATTTCTTTTCCATAGCCTTTTCTTTCATGTGTCTCTTAATTTTTGTATGCTTGAAGCCTTGTGTTATGTTGTGAGGGCTATTGTATGATTTAGCTTCATAAATTGGCAAGATGATGGATATGAAATTGTACGCATGCATGAGTTTTTTTATCTTCTAAATTAGCATCACAACACACACATCTCACCTTTACGATCTATCCTACGAGAACAAACTAGGATCATGAGTTATTTGCTCTTTTAATTATGATTCTAACTTTGCATCCTAATAGGGTTATATTTCATTATCTATGCGAATATATTATGGTCATAGAGGGTCCCATCTCCTGTCTAATCATTCTATTATTTGTATGTTCCCTTTGCCAGGATCTTTGAATTCATGAGTTGTTTTATAATCTAATGTTCATGCTACCTTTTTACATTCTGCGTCATATTTGTATGGTTATATGTAAAAGACATCCACAATTATTAACATTTATTTGTTTTCATGTTATGGCATTTACTTTGGTTTTACAAGATATGATATTAACCTCTGTGTTTTTACAGAATGTGTTTTATTTTATTATATATTATTGTGCCAATCTCTGTTTTGAAGGAAATAATTTTTTTTTTATTATTCTCTCATTTTCATTTATTATGTATTTATAAATCTCTCTCTCCAAGTTGGCCTGTAAATTAGATATTTTATTTTTTTTCTATATTATTCATGTGGATAAATGGGTGATATATAACCAATTAATAATTAGCATGGGTGAAATTAAAAAAATAAAATTATATAATAATTTTAATGAAGGTGGAACAAATGTCGAGTCGGCTTGAGGGTACCTAACACCTTTCTTGGACCATACTCAACTTTAAAACTCAATTCTAAAAGGACAATAAATAAATTGGATATTTTACATGAGATTTCTAGTCATTACAAATTAATTTCAGTCACACCAAGTGTAATTTTAGTTTTTTCTGAGATTTCGCCGACATATTGTCTCATACTCTCAACTCTTTAATCCCCATAAATACTCCGCTAATACAAGGTTTTCTTTTCAGTATCATATCAAAATAAGGAGCAAGTATATCATTGTCCGTTTTCTAGTACAGAACTACGTCCACTCACAGTATCATATGTTCCAGAATGTCATCAATATTTCTTAATCGAAACATATCAATACACATAGTGTTTTACTTAAAATACTTCTTTGATTAACTTAACCTATATTTAATATAATGATGTATGAAATGGAACAATACTTAAAGGATGATGATTATTATAATAAATTATGACCGCCCATAATACAGTCCTTTTAAAAAGTAATTCTTTAAGTCTTTATTATCAAGCCCTTTTAATGCTTTAAGTGCTCTTTAACTGCATAAAAGCTTAGAGTCATCAAACATAACATTCATACAAAAGATATAATGCTAACTGCAATTCTAATTTGATGTGCCCATATACCAATAGATCTAGTATACCATAAAATGGACAATAATATCTATATCTAAAGTCTTGTGTATAGAGCTCTTCTTGGAATTAGATTTAAATAAGTTTGATAATTTAGACTTAAATCAAGTTCATGCATTTATTTATATGATAATAAATTTATTAATATGATGAATTCATCGAATGCAATTTGTCAATTAAATAAATTAATGATAAATTTTTAGTTTTTTAAAATTAAAATTTAGTATAGATTAGTAATAAAAATTTTAAATTTTTATTAAAAATAAATTTAGCCATTGAATAGCGACTAATTTTTCATTGCTAATTAGCCGTATTTAAGGATGACATGAACAACATCATAATAATAATTTTATCGCTAAATTAGTGATATTGTATTTTTCTTTGCTAATTATTAAGCGATAAGTTTTTTTAAATTCATCTTATCCCGTCTTTTTTGATGAAAAGTTTCATTACTAAATTTGTTTTTTTTCTTGTGGTGCTGAATATATATATATATATATATATATATTTAAAGTTACAATTAGAAAGAGAGGGCCTTAAACTCAAAATCAAACTCAAATTGAGATATACATCTACCATCAATTTAAGCTTGTGGGCGCTAGTGCTGAATGTTATTACCTCTAGTTGAAAGGTGACTAGTAGAAATGGTAAATGGGTGAGTTAAGGTGGATATGAATAAAATTAAAATGGATAGAGTAATAAATAACTTTGTTTTTTTTTTTATCTATTTTTGATTTATTTATATTTATATGGATATCCCTACCCACTTAACCTTTAACCTCTACCCACCAATTTATAAGCAAATAATACCAATCAATAAAAGATTGGTCTTTAAATAACAAAATTTTATCTGATAATTACTATTATAAGAATTACTAAATAATTAATGTTATAGATTGAGATCTAACTGATTTTCAAATTAAGCATTAATGAAACAATTTTATTAGTACATTCTCATAGTTCATAAATATTAAATTGTTTGCCTATTATATATTTCAGTCTACTTTATAATCAATTATTTGTTGCAAATTATGGTAAAACATATAATATATATGAAAAAAGATAAAAATATATCACATCTGATTAATTTATTATATTATTAATTAACTTGGAAAAGATATGAAAAGACGTAATTAAAAAAATTACAGAACTAAAAATAATATCTTACCATTGATATTGAAAATCATAATTAAAAATCAAATTACACAAGATGTTAAAAATTTTGTGAAAGCAACACTTGAAAATCATATAATTAAAAATCAAATTACAAAAGTGTCAAAAATTTTGCGAAAGGAACACTTGAAATGCATTCGTAAAATAATCAAAATAAAAACTATTACTTTTATTGTTAGACACTATTTTTTAATTTTAAAATAAATTTATTAATTAACTTCATTTTTGAGCTTCTTCGCATCATATATAACTTTCGTCCTTTTTTTTATTTTATAATTTAATCTTTTTAGACTTGGCTATTATATAGAATAAGAATAATTATATCTAAATTACTGATTCAATTAAATATTATTCATTCCAAAATCTTATCTTTATCTGTAATTTATATATATTATATTATCAAAAATTATTTATATTGTAAGAAAAAGTATAAAAAATACTAAATAATTTCAAGTGTTTGCACCTATAAAATTATAGGTTTTCTTTTATGATAAAAAAGATAATATCATTAGTAAGTATGAACCAAATCTACTAATGTTATTTATTATTAATGATGTGATGCTCCCATCACATTAAATGTTAATAAAAACATTATCTTTTGTGTCTAACAATTTTATAAAAAACCATAACAATATTATATATATTTTAAATATTCATATAACAACATCTCTTTCGCCATTATTAATTTGGTGCTACTAATTACATGCATATATGTTTCTTACCAAATAATTGAAGAAGATATACATCTATTGATCCATGACAGAGAAAAATAAAAATCAAGAAATAATTAAAGAATACAGCATATTCTTGTAGGTAGATATAATCAGTACACAGAGCAACTTCCGTCGGTATAGATGATAAATACTATAAGATAAAGAATGAGAGCAGAGAAAGAAACCTAATCTGAAAATGATTCTGTTAGACCTAACATAAAATCAAGAATTTGAGTAAGAGAAAAGACAACTTCCTACACACACACACACACACACACACAAAAAAAAAAAAAAAAAAAAAAAAAAAAAGACAACCATATTTTTAAAAGATTTTTTAAAAATATAAAAATTTATATATTAATAATTATTTTACAATTTATATATAATATATAGCAATAAATAAAATTTATTGGACTTCTCTTTAGTAAAATAAATAATTTACTTTAATTTAAATAATCTTATACATAATTCATAAAAAAATATTTTGACTAATATGCTTATTTTGTTATTGGTGAAGAAAAATATTGATCAAATTATTATGTTTTTAAATAAATTATGAGAAAGAATATTTATTTTAAAATTAAAATTAAATTATATATATTGAAATTTCAAAAATAAATAATTTTTTTGAAAATGCCAAAGTCACCACATCACCATGAAATTCTAATTTATTTTTATTAAATAATTTTATTATTGAAATAAATAAATTATATCAATAAAATTAATTTTTCTTTATATATATATATATATATATATATATATATATATATATATATATATATAAAATCATGAAAAACTGTTAAAAATTATAATTAGATAAATAGGTACTCTTATCCAATCTATATCCACACATATACCAGTAAAGTTAAGTGGATAATAACCTATTTAATATCATTAAAAATATAATTGATTCATTTGTTATCCATATCCATTTTTATAATGTGGGTATAGATATGTGGATAAATAGATATAGATAAATGTTACCACTCCAATGAAGATAATTACAATTAAAATAAAATTATAAAATAAATATTTGCAATGTGATAAAACTATAATTGGATGATTCTCAATTTTCTTCAATTAGTATTCTTTCATTTTCTGCTAAATCTTTGTATAAGATTACCCACATTTTTTTGAATATGCATTTATAAAATATTTAAATTATATATATATATATATATATATATATATATAAAATTAAAAAATTCAAGTAAAAATATGATTTTTATTTAGAATTAACTATTATAATTTCTCTTTTCTTCATACTCTATTTTCTCTTAAAATAGTAATTGAAGTCTTGAGATGAAAAAAACTATATCACAAATATCTAAAAAATATATAAAATATAAAAATTCATTTTTTTTAATGTTTAAGATAAAACAAAAAAAGTATAAAAATTTAATATCTAAAAACTGTGAACTTCTACTCTGTTCTAAATTTTATTAAAAAATAAAATAAAACTAAATTAAAGATAACTAATAATTAGTTTTACAAAAAAATATTATTCATTCAATTAAAATTTATAACTTAAGGTTGTTATTATTAATTTAAAAAAGTTCTATACCTTTTTATGTCCAAAAAAGTTTTTACTAATTAGCCACTTTTATATATTGTATAGACAAAAATGATATCAATATTATTTTTTAAAAAATAATTATTAAAAATAGGAGATAAAATTTTGTTCAATATTTAGAAATCTTACACTTGTACACTATCTATCTATCTATACACATGAATATTACGCATGAAAAAAAAAGAAAGAGAAAAAAAAAAAACATACATATGAATATAATTAATTTTTAAATTTAAATAATAAAGGATTGTAGTAACCCATTAATCAATTAATTTTTTATTTAATTTAATTTAAACTTAAATTTTATTTATCTTAATCTTCAATATTTAGAAATAAAATAAAACTAACTTAAAGATAACTAATAATTAGTTTTATAAAAAAATATTATCCACCCAATTAAAATTTATAACTCAAGGTTATTATTTTTGATTTAAAAAAATTTGTATAATATTTTATGTCCAAAAAATTTTCTCTAATTGACCACTTTATACATAATAAAATTAAAAAAAAATTAAAAATTGTAGTAATCAATACATTGATTAATTTTGATTTAATTTAAATTTTTAAACTTAAATTATATTTATCTTAATTTTAAATATTTAAAAATAAATTAAAATAACTTAAATATAACTAATAATTAGCTTTATAAAGAAATATTATCCATCCATCCAATTAAAATTTATAATTTGAGATTATTATTATTAATTTGAAAAAGTTTTATATCCTTTTATGTCCTTTTATGTTTAAAAAAACTTTTGCTAGTTAGCCACTTTTATATAGAGAGTATAGATTTAGATAATAAACATAAGAATATAATTAAACAAGGGTGAAAATTTATCTTGTATGATCATTACATGAATATTTTGTTAAATGAAATAATCGAGTTATAATTTTTTTTATCATATTATATTGGGGGTGGGGAGTTGAACTAAAGACCTAAAAGTCCTTGATTATACATAATCAACTAAGCCAAACTTGAAGTATAATCGAGTTATAAATTTAATTTAACTTCTAAAAAAAATAATTTGAAGTGAATTTTATTGAACTTGCAAGTTTTTTATCCAATGATAATCATTGTATAATAGTTAGAATACCAAATATCAAAATTTGTTCATAAATAAATATTATTAATGAAATTCATTTGAAACAGTATAAGTTTTACATCATCTGCTCCAAATTAATATTTGTTCACATTGATGGGTGGCTTGCATTTTATGAAACATTATATCATGGAATCGTGTTTATATTCCTTTATGAACTCAAATCAAAACTCTTCATTTCATTTAATGTCACATGTGCCATTTTTTTGAAAAGAAAATATTTTAAAAGACACGCCATTTCATAGGTATATTTCTTGGCTCTCTTTTCCAATTTTTTACACTCCAAGACCCTGTTTTTTCTTTCTTTTCTTATTTTTATATTTTTCTTGAACTATACATATATTGAAATTGTGCTGAACTCGTTTAACAAAATCTTCAACACCATGTATACTAAAAAATGAACCTTTGTGTCATTGAATTTGAATTGCAAATACACTAAAATTATTATTCTAACATGCTAGACTAGAAAATTAGATTTGTGTATAGGTTAGACTCACATGTACACTAATATTAAAATGCATGATATCAGACTGTATGAATATTTGTCCTTAATTGTATGTATATTAATATTGAATTGTATGTACACTGATATGAAAACACATGTACGTTAATTCTTAGCTGCATGTATATTAATCTTTAACTGCTTATATATTAATTTTGAACTACATATACATTGATCCTTAATTGCACGTACAATAATGTTAAATTGCATGTACATTGAAATCCATAAATAGATTAATGAAAAATACATTAATTTTAAATTGATATTTTAGCAACAATGTAACAAATTTTAAAAAATTCCGTACATTATTCTTATCTATTATTTTAATTGTGTAAATTTTAATTTATATTTCTGTGTTTGAATGATTTTCTATGTAATGCAAACTGTTCAATATAGATGGATTTCAATATCCATGAATCAAATACTAATATACAAGCAATTCAATACTAAATATACATAAAGTTAGAGACGAATGTATATAAATTAAACGTGATATTAAATGAAAAAAACGTTTTGATCTAGATCTATAAAACAACATAAATATAGATGCATCATATAATATGTACATTTACATAGGCGTCAAATCAAGGAAATGAACATTCGCACATCCGTTAATACCTTTTAAAAAAATGAATTTTTAAACAGCTAGACATTAAAAATAACTGTTTAAGACGGAGCGATTAAAAATTTTGCTTTAGCATGATCATGAAGATGCGGGGGAGAAAGATAACAAGCAAAAGGGACCCTAGGAGAAAACTGGAGCACTATCAAATTACAAACAATTCATGTACTCAATTGCTTTTTTGGTAGAAAGTGATGCATCAGAACAACACCGGTTGATCATCTCCAAAAATCTAGCTCTCGTGATGGGTAAAAGATCTCTTGCTCTCTAGTAGAATATAAAAAGGAAACAAAATAACAAGAAATCCTCACGCAACAGATTTACTTCTCGTTGTTCGGCCACTTGCTTTTGTTGCCTGAGCTTTTGGTAAACTAGCCGGGCGCTTCCCTGTTTCTTCAGTTATGGAATGTGGACCTGATGTCCGATGATCTGATACACGCTTTCTCTTTCTAGAGTTTGGAGTTTTAGATTTTTGTTTATTGCTGTCCTGGCTACTCAACTTACTTGCATCGCCCGTGTAGTTTTCCACCAAAGAATCTACAGCATTCTTGGGTGATCCCTCACTTTGGGTTCCATTGCAAGTAGCATCTCTGCTAACTGTTTCAGGCCCAGAGTTAAGAGGTTCCACATTTGTTTTAGGCCGTGGAGAATCCTTTTCTGCAGTTTGTCTCACTGTATTTGCACCTGTAGGTGATGAATGGTTGAAGCTCCACCGCGCATTCTCAAACCACTTAGTTAGCTGCACAGAGTAAAGCAAAAAATTATGTTCCTTGAACTAAAGAAATTGTGGAAAGGTTATTTAAAAGGTGAAGATCTTGTAAACATGCCAGTCACATTTATTCAAACATGAAAAGATCCGAAATCCAAATAAAAAGAATGGCACAAGTTCACAGTTAACAATGAGAAAGTATGACCTGCTGGAAAGTAATTCCTAGCTCTTTTGCCAGTCTTTCTTTTGCGGCTCGATCAGGATATTGATTTTCCTTGAAGGACTTGTAGAGTCCCTGCAAAGCAAAACAGTCATCTAATTAATCTCTATCATGCTTATGTATTTCTGTAAACACAATCTATACCGCAAAGGAATTAACGGAGTTGCATAGCATTTGTTCTTTTTTAATGATTCACCCAAAACCAGAATTATAATATTTTTAAGTTCTAATCCTCTTCTTTGCACCATTCCCCACCCACAATCCCCCAACCTTCTTCCTTTTTTCTTTTCCCAAAGTGAAAAATGAAAGAAAAAGAAAAAGGAAAGGATAAGTCACATCAATTTCTCACTTCACGTTTTCTGCAAGTTTACAAAGTGAATTAATAATTGTATCATCACCAATCAAGTTTGAAAAGTTACTAAAAGAAAACAATTTAGCCTAAGTAGAGAAGCAATAGGAAGAAAACCTTCTCTAAATATGGACTAAAAAGATGGATATATATATATATATATATATATATATATATATATATATATATATATATATATATATATATATA
>CATIWR010614694.1:0-42156 GCA_949677035.1 Omphalea diandra | reverse complement strand
TTTTTTTTTTTTTATATATATATATATATATATATATATATATATATATATATATATATATATATATATATATATGTGTGTGTGTGTGTGTGTGTGTGTGTGTGTGTGTGTGTGTGTGTGTGTGTGTTGTGTTATGTACATGTAAATACAAGTCAAATAAGAATTATATGATCTTAATGATTACATGTCATGCAATTGTATAAATACTTACATATGGAGCTTAAAGGATATTGTGAACCCGCTTGTCAAACACTTGCAAAATACTTGATAAACAGATCGAGATGTCATATCATGACAAATTTTATGGATCAATTGTTGAGATCATATCACATGTTATATGCTAACCAACAAAATCAAATGTCACTTGATTCACATAAAATCTTAGGAATTGTATTTTTCTTACAAGGTGATGACAAAATCAAATAAATCATTGCATTAGTACTAGCATAAGTCAATTTTTATAGTTGTATTGCATCTTAATATTAATTGATTATTTGATTGTATCATTAGAATCTAATTATTATTTTTGTTCACTGAATCATTGTGGACATGAAAAGTTTAGGCCAATAAAATATATATTTTGATCTATTAAAATATAATTGGATTTAATCAAATTTATTTGAATTTAAATTAAATTATTATTGACCAATCAAAATTTTTGGTCTATTTTAATTTAATTAGATTTAGATTAAATTTATTATATCTAATTAAATTATTTAGGACCTATATACACGGCTAGTCAAAATAAGCCATGAGGCCCAAATGATATATCAAGAGCTAATGGTCATAAGCCAAGTGGACCAATCAAAAGGTTTTATTGATAGAAAAATATAAGATATATCAACTTTATCTCTTAAGTCTTGTAGATAAAGTGAAAGACTCTCCCAAAACTTCTATAAATGGAGGAGCTACAACATTAATAAAAGGCATTTGTAACAAACATCACTCTATAAGTGAAAACTTTAAAGTCTTCAATTTTTTCAAGTCTACAAGCCTTCAAGTTACACAAGGTGAGGATCCGTCTTTAATTTGAGATCAAACCATAATCATACTTAGCAATCTTCCCTATGATCAAGCGAAGAGTTTCATCCTTGATTTAAGATTAAGCATGTTCGACCCTTAAATTTCAATTTCATTTGAAAAGTCAAATACGAGGATTCATTTCTTTGTAAATAAATTATTATAGAATGTAATTCACATTTTTAAAAATTTGATAATTTGTGCTTATTTTTTCTTGTCTTAATTTTTATGCATAAAATTTGTGTATACAAATTTTTAGCATGCTCATTGGGACAATATCTACCTCACACCTCTCCTCTTTAAAGCACACATCAACTCTCACAGCATGCAATCCAACTTAGTTTGTCCAAAAATGAAGAACACTGTCTGTAAGACTGCTCAATTGAAAGCTTGTACAACTTTCACTGTTGAATTAACTACTGATGCTAGCCCTAGTGTTAATTTCAAAACTAAATCTATTGTTGAAGTCTATGCTCGATTAACCCCTCTTTTATAAGAATCTTGTCCCTCCACATGCATTGGGGGCAATGAAAAGTGATCCATCTTTGCTCACTCCCTTTCCAAAAGGGCTAACATTTGGTGAGATGTCTACTTATGCTAGTGGTAGATCGAGCTCAACCTCTCCTTGTACACTATCAAGTGGTGTCATGATGGCAATGACCACAAACACATCAACCATGGAGGAATAAATCGCTAATTTGACAAAGATGGTGGAAAATCTTACTACTATAAATGTTAAAAAAATGTTTAATTTTCATCGTTATTGAAATAGGTTCAAAATAAAAAGGGAAAAGCTCCTCCTGCTAAAAACTCATAGCAAACCTCAAGAGGTTGTTGAAACTACTACTGCTCCAAAGGCTATAAAGACCATTCTACTGGTTGTTAATGGTTATATTTCTACTACTTAGTTGAAAAAACTCATAAAATAGGCTATTAAAGATCAAGTCGATAGCACGACTCAACCTTTTTATACTTATGCCAAGCCATACACCCAAAGGATTAATAGGCTAAAAATGCCTGAAAATTACCAGCCACCAAATTTTCAACATTTTGATGGTAATGGTAATCCTAGACTGTCATCGTTCACTTTGTTGAAACATGCAACAATGCTATAACATGTGGAAATCTTTTGATCAAACAATTTGTTTGATCACCTAAAGGGAATGCTTTTGACATATGAATTTGAAGTCAGGCTCTATTGATAGTTGGGAACAGTTGGAGTGTGAGTTCCTTAACCATTTTTATAACACTAAATGAATTGTCAGTACAATTGAAGTCACTTCCACTCATAAATACAAAGATGAGCAAGTTATTGACTATATCAAAAGATGGAGGAATTTGAGCTTGAATTGCAAATATCAGCTTTCTAAAGCTTATGGAATTGATATGTACATCAATAACATACATTGGGGACTTTGTTATATCCTTTAGGGGATTAAACCCTAATCTTTTGAAGAACTAGCCACTCGAGCTCATGATATGAAACTTAATATTGCATATTCTAATAATCAAAATAGGCCAGTACAAGAACCCAAAAAGAGTAAAGAAAAATAAGAGGCACGACCACTAAGCCAACATCTAAATATGAATCAATGGCTATAACTTCAATTCCACTAAAAATAAATACCAAATTTGGAAATAAGTCAGATGGTCAAACTGTTCCAATCCAAAGTAAGGAGCAAAATAAAATAACTTTAAAAGAAAGTTAGGGCCAATAATACCCTTTTCCTAATTATGATATGTTTACTGTGTTGGATGATCTACTCCAAGTACATCTCATGAACTTCCTAAAATGAAGCATCTTAAGTAAGCCAACCATACTGATGATCTGAACTACTACAAATATCATCGGTAGATTAGTCATCTCGTAGAAAAATGCTTTGTTTTAAAAAACAAGATTATGGACTTTCAAAAGAAAGAATAATTGCTTTTGAGGATGAGGAAACTAGCTCTAATATGGCTTCTGTCTTAATGACTAGTCTTCACTGACCTTCAGTGACAACCATAATTAGCCTTCGGTCCTTTATCCTAATCAAAATAAAAAATCTTGCTTCTAAACAAAATGTTGAAGGTTTAACTAAGGGTATCATCTCAAGCATAAAAGCCCAAAAGGATGATGATGAAGGACAAACTATTGACACTCGAAAAAGGAGTCAAAAGAAACACATTCCTAAAGAAAAACCTCGTCTTAAACAAGCCATAATGTTGAAGAAGTAAAAAAAATCTACGACACCTCCCAATTTGAAAAGATTAAGAAGGCAGAGAAAAACTATTAGTTCATCTCTAAGTGATGACCTTATTTATTAAAAGCCAAGGGTGCCAATTACCATAGTTGATTTCATGCCCAAAGAGTTTATGGAAGAGTCATGTTTTGTTGTCTCCTATCATCAAATTGAAGGGGATGAGCAATCAAATGGTGAGTTAGAGGATGGGAAGATAATGACGAATAGCCCTAAAGTTTCTTGTGCATATGTTGAAAAAATGAGTTTTACAGATGACGATCTATTACTTGTTCCTAAATTTCATAATTGACTACCTTTTGTCATAAGGTACATTTAAGAGAAAAAGGTTAATCAAATCTTGACGGATGAAAGATCATCTATTATCATCCTCCCAATTAAAACCATAAAAGAACTTGCCATAGGTATGGATTAGCTCTCCTAAAATTGATTGATGATTTAAGGATTCAATCAATACGGGCAAAGGGCCATCGATAAAGTCTGACTTAATTTGCTTATTGATGGCATAAAGTCAGGTAGTATGTTCCATGTTATTGATACAAAGAAAAGTTATAATTTGTTATTCGGACACCTTTAGATTCATCATCATGTTGTTGTTTCATCACTATACCAGTGCTTCAAATACCTCAAAGATGGACAAGTGAAAAAGATAGTAGTAGATTCTAACACTTTTATTATGGTGAAATCATATTTTACTAATCACACATTGTGGAAGAAGTACAATTTGGTCTAATTAAAGAGGAAAATGAATCATCTAACAAAAGAGAGGAGCAAAAGGGACCCAAGAAGGATCACCTGTCATTGTTTAAAGAAGAAGAGAAGAAATCTTTCCCTAAAGACTTGGGTAATTCTAAGCAAAATGCTTCAGTGCTTAGTTGTATTTCTATATCTAAAAGGAAAGAGGGTCAAGCCTCCTTTCAAACTAAAATAGAGGATATCACTAAAAGTTTGCAGAATATGATGCTCCCTATCACTAGCCTCAATGCTCTAAAAGTTTTAAAACCTCTATTAGAAGGATTTATGAAGACCTCACAAGGACCAATAATTGAACATGGGGATCTCCTGACTGAGCATAGAAATGGATTTGATCTAAATGCTTTTATAAGTTGTTGGCCAAATTTGGATATGGAAAAAACAAGGCTTCTAAGCTCTCAAGGGATTTAGAAGATAATGATGAAGAAATCGAGACAACTACTAGTAGGATACGTAAAATATAGAGAGAAAAAAACACCACTACTCTAACCTCTAATGTGAATCTTAGTTATGAATCCTTAATTCCATTATGCATAAAAGTTCAAAGGAAAAACTCTAAATATATTACTATAAATGGAGATGAAGAAAAGTAACATAACTCCTCGAAGCATTTAGTTTTTGATAAGTTGGGAACACCTTCAAATCATGTTTCAATTCTTAATCATATTGGGACACAAGAAGTGGAGGCATCTATAGTAAGGAAGATTCTTGTACAAGTAAGGTTTAAGGTCTCTAAAGCCGAAAAGGCAAAGAACAAGAGGAAAAGGTGCCCTGTCAATTTGATTGATTCAAAAGACATACACAATAGATTTCTTTCTATAAAAAAGTGAGAGACTAGATGGGCTATAAAAATATATGAATCATTAATAGCACAATAACAAACAATGATGATCACCAATTCAGTTGATAATAAACAAAAAGGAAATAATGAAGTAGTGGGAGCATATTATCTCATTATAGAAAATATTAATTAAGATTAGCCATTGATAGAAGAGAATGTTAAAGAGGCCCCACCTACTTTTAAAGAAGGAATAATGCTATAGTGGATGAACTAAAATAGATCAATCTTAGGACACAAGAGAACTAAAATAGATCAATCTTCGGACACAAGAAGATTGATGACCTATTTTTTAAGCTAAAGTTTATCCACGAATGAAGAAAGAACTTACATAGAGCTAATCACTGAGTGTCGTGATGTCTTTAGTTGATCATACAGGGAAATTCCTAGGTTCAATCCAAAGGTTGCAGTTCAGTATCTTGCCATAAGAAAAGGGGCAAGAACTGTTAAGCAACCTCAAAGACATTTTCGACCTGAGTCAATCCCACTAATCAAAGCTGAGGACAATAAGTTGATTGAAGCTGGTTTCATTTATGAAGTCTAATATCCAATTCGGATTTCAAACATAGTCTTAGTTAAAAGCAAGAATGGGCAAATAAGGGATTCATTGATTTTCTTTATCTTAATAATATTTATCCAAATGATGACTTCCCGCTTCTCATCATTGAGATTATGGTTGTTGCTACCACTGTGTATGCCACGTTATCATTTTTAAATGGGTTCTCTAGCTATAATTAGATTGTGATGACATTAGAAGATGTAAAGGCCACAATAGTTAGAACACCTAAAGGAATATACTATTATGAAGTTGTACCTTTTGGATTAAAAAACATAGGAGCTACTTATTAAAGAGCCATATAAAAGATCTTTGATGATAAGCTTTAAAAAAATGATGAGTGTTGAATGTTATATTGATGACCTAGTCATAAAATCTAAAGAAATAGTTGACCATCTTTAAGATCTATGACAAATCTTTAAACACTTAAGAAAGTTCAAACTCAAAATGAATGCTTTAAAGTATGATTTTGGAGTCTCTTCAGGGAAATTCTTAGGCTTCATTATGTGACATAGAGGCATTAAAGTTGATCATTCAAAAATTAATGCCATCTTTAAAAAACTTAAGCCAGGAAACATCTATGAGCTCAAAAGTTTGTGTTGGACTAGGATGATTAATCCTAAGTTTAAAACCTCTTTTGATCTTGAAAAAGTATATTGATCGTCACTAACATTTCAAATAAGTGTTGTTTTTGCAGAAATGAATCAATCTCCCAAGAAGAAATGAAAGGAATTGATAAACTCCAAAGTGACATGTAAATCGCGACCGCAATCTAGGATTCGCGACCGTGACACATGTTAAGACATGCTGAAATTCAAACAGGCGAAATCGCGGAGCCATTCTTGGACGCGACTAATGGAAAAAAAGAAGCCATTCTGTGACAGATGAATTTGTGGTGTAAGTCACGCCTTAGTCGCGACCGTGAATTTCAAAGTAACTCAAGAGGGAAGCAAATCACAACCATAGCTTGACAAGTGTCCTAAAAGACTGTTGGAAGTCAAATTTCGCGGAGGCATCTTGCTGGTAGCGACCGTGAATCCTGTGGAAGAAAGAAGACTTCTTTGGCAGATGAATTCGCGTCCTCTGTCACGGCCTGTGCAAGAAAACTCGCGATCGCGACTTCTGAAAGTAGGTAAAAGACAATGGCTATATTTTCCTGGTGAACTAATAAGAAGCTACCACATGGACTAGCCGTTAGACACAAATGGGGTTTTCCTTGAAGAATTTGGATTTTGCGACTGCGAAAGGTAGCGACCGCGATTTCATCCTGACAAGCGTTTAATGCAAAATCTGTCAAACATGTCTCAAAGATTTGATGAGCTATGATCTGTAACGTCTCTTTGGTGAAGTTTGGCTATAAATACTCTACCACACAGCCATGAAGAACGTTGCTAAGGAATTTATTACAAGTGATTAAAGCTCTCAATCTTTGCTACTCATTTTTTTCATCTTCTTTATGAAATTGTGATTGTTAGGTGTGAGCATTAAACATCAAGTAGTAAGGTTTTGTATTAGCCTGTAAAAACACTTCTAGAAAGGTTTAAGTGTGAGCCTAGTGAAGCACTTGAGTGAGGTTTTGTGTTAGCCTAGAAAACACATTGTTGTAAGGTTGTGTGTTAGCCATCAAAACACAAGTTGTATAAGTTGGGTGTAAGCTTGAAAGCACCATTGAGATAGTGAAAATACCTAATTGATTAATTGGGGAGTAGACATAGGGTCAATTATACTTGAACCACTATAAATTGATTGTTTCTCTTCTACTCTTTCTTCTCCCTATATCTTTGTTTTTGAAATTTTTATTCACCAATTCAACCCCCTTTCCTGGTGCCTAGGGCCAACATGTTCACTTTTAGATTCTACAACCCCATCCCTGATGATCATTGCTTTCTTATTTGGGCATTCTCTTGTTACATGACCATGTTCAAGACATCCAAAACATCTATTGCCTTTAGTTTGGGTGGTGTAGTATCATTATTACTCATATCACTTTTATTTTTATTTTAATCTATTTTTATTTTATTGATGGGTTTATTAACCTTATTTCCTTAATAATTTTTTGAATGAGATAAAGAATCCACGCTTGGTTTATAATGATACCTTTTTCCTTTATGTTGCCTTTCAATCTTAATGGCTAAATTTACCATGTCTTCAATTTCTACATAGTGATGCAATTCCATTTTGTCAGCAATGTTTTTATTGAAAACATTTAAAAATCTTGCCATGGTAGCTTCTTTATCCTCCTCCATATTAGGTTTGATCATAGCCATCTCCATCTCCATCTCTATCTCCATCTCCATGTTGAGCTCCTCCACATTCATGGTTCCGTGAGTTAAAGTTTATAGCCTTTGATGAAGCTCTTTGTAGCAGCGGTTAGGTACAAACCTCTTCCTCATAATTTGTGTCATTTCTCTCCATGACTCTATGGGTCTCTCTCTATTCCTTCACCTTTCTTTCCATAATTGATCCTAAACTCTTACATATTCATAAAATTCAATAGCGATGAGTTTTACCTTTTTCTCCATCGAGTAGTTGTGGCATTCGAAGATCATGTCCACTTTTCTTTCCCGTTCAAGGTGCACATCTAGATCACTTCTTCCGTGGAATGAAGGAATCTTCATTTTTATACTTTCAAGGTTGCGATCTATATTATCATCCCTTCCTTTCCTAGCTTGTCTTCTAGGATGAATGTTTTTTTTTTCCACCAATGTGATTTAGTCATCAATTAAAATCATCTCCACCATTATAATTTTCATGCTCAAAAGGTAGTTATCTTTGTCTTTTTTGTTCTTCTTGCATTCTAACTATTGCATCATCATGTCTTTCTAGATGATTTCTAAAATCTCCTATCAATTTGAACATTCATTCAATTGTTGTTCCATAGCTTGAATAAGCTAATCACTGGAAGAAGAACTAGTTTCCTTATTAGACTTTTTAAAGAAAATAAGATCAATGAACCTCACACACTCCCTTACATGTTTCACTCAAGATTGATATCACTTATTTCGTGTTTCGCTAAATCTCTTAGCTTTTCTCTATGATGATCTCACTACTCTTACCTTTTACCTCTTAAAAAGTTTTGCCTATGGGGTTCTTAGATGAATGAAAAATCTCTATCAAGCATGCCTTTTAAGAATGTAGCAATTTAATAAAATGAATATGGGTAGGTTTACAAGAATAGAAATAAAGGTAGGCTAAAAGTTTAAAACTGGTTAACAATTCAATTTGATAAATGAAGAGTATCACAATTTTTGAAACTTTAAATCCCACACAAAACTTTAAGTGGAAACAAGAATAGTTACACAAGATTTTAACTAGAATATCACAATAACAAGATCAATTTCATAAAATAATTTTTTTTTGCGAGAATTTTTTTTTTAGTAACAAGAACTTGAAAGATATCACAAACACATGAACAAGATGTGTAAAGATGTCAAGATGAAGAAAAAAACCAAGAAATTGGTACAAGAATACAATATGATAGGATTTGAAGATAAAGAATGAGATGAGCACAAGATGAACAAAACCAAAAAATTAATTCAACAAATTAAAAGGATATGCAAACCTCAAACTTGAACAAGTCTGTGATACCAAACTAGTGGAAATCAAGTTAACAACTATATACCCCAATAGCTATAGAGCTATGATGTAATTGTCACCCTCCAATAAGAAATAGTCCAAGGATCATTTAAAGTAGAAGTTAAATTAAGCTATTTTAATCAAAGATTAAAATAGCACCTAGGTCACTTTCCAATGCCACAAACACTAATGGGTCTGATAAATTTAGAAAGAAATAAGGATTTTGGTTTTGAACACCACAAACTTAAAGAATAAGCTTGATAAGTTAAAGGTTCACAAAAGAACCTTAAAGCAAAACACTCACAAAGAGCTTGTATTTCTATTACATAGCTTATATAACTCTACACTCACAAAGGATGAGCCTAGGTTATATAGACGTTAAGCCAAGCTTACACTATAAACCTACACTTATTACATAGGATCTTATTCTAGCATTTACATATATTTATGCTAATTAAACCCCATTATGTATAATATCTCAACTATCACATTAATGCATTAACTCCTCATTATATCTTTTATAACTCTAAAATATATAATAAATATAATAATACCCATTTCTAATGGGTTAAAATAAAATAATGTTCAAATTAAATGTCCAAAACAACTAAACCCAAACCAACATGAAATAAGCCCACAAAACTTATTATGGCTAAATGGCTTTTTATTAAAATAAGCTAAAACACATCACATGGTTGGGCTCTTGTCTTCATGATTTGGGTTTGCTTGCATCATGTTGACCCATTTAGGCTCTTATTGCATTTTTAGATCTTTAGCCCAATCTTGACTATCTTTCCAAATTTGGTCTATTGAAGAGGTTAAAGCCTCTTTCATCCTTATAGCTCTAAACCTTATCATTGGTCCTCCATGTTTTGTTAATGGATCATTGACTTGCTAGTTCATATCATATTTGTAAGTGGTTTATTAGTGTCAATAAACTTGAACACTATATTACCATTTTCCACATGACGTCTAAGAAAATGATGTTTAATATCAATGCGTTTACTCCCTGAATATATAGCATGGGATTTTTAAAAAAGATTGATAGCACTAGTGTTGCCACATTTGATAGGAATGTGATTAACATCTTTGCCATAATCCTTAAGTTATTGTTTCATCCAAAGAACTTGAATGCAACAATAATTCACCACCAAATATTTCGCTTTAGTGGTGGGTAAGGCAACTGAAACTTACTTCTTGCTAAACCAAGAAACAAAGCATTCACCAATAAATTGGCAAGTCTTGAAAGTGCTCTTTCTATCTAGCAAGCTACCAATATAATCTGCATCTGGACATTTAAGAAGACTAAAAGATGAGTTCCTGGGATACCATAGTCCTAAATGTAATGTGCGATGCAAATATTTCAAAATTCTCTTAATTTTATAAACACGAGATTCTTTAGGACATGATTGAAATTTGGCACACAAGCAAACACTAAACATGATATTGGGTCTAGATGCAGTAAGAAAAGGGAGAGAGCCAATCATACCTCTATAATTATTTTTATCAATTGGCTTACCCGATTAATCCTTATCAAGTTTAATTGATACGCTCATTGGTGTCTTAGTTACTTTGCATCCATCCACCCCAAACCTTTTGAGTAGTTCCTTTATGTACTTAGCTTGATTTATAAAGATGCCCTCTTTGAATTGCTTGATTTGTAGACAAAGAAAGAACTTGAGCTCATGCATCATGCTCATCTCAAGTACCATAGTCATAAACTTGGCAAATTCTTCATTAAGAGATTCATTATTAGCATCAAATATAATATCATCAACATAAATTTGAACAATAAGAGTGTTCTTATCATGCCTTTTCAAGAAACAAAGTTGTGTTAACTTTGCCTTTTTCAAACTTATTTTTCAAAAGGAATAAACTAAGCCTTTGATATCAAGCTTTAGGAGCTTGTTCAAACCATACAAGACCTTAGTTAATTTAAAAACACGATTTTAAAAATCATGAGAATTAAAATCAGAAAGTTGTTTTACGTAGACTTCTTCCTCTATGAAACCATTTAGAAAAGAACTTTTCACATCCATTTGAAAAAGCTTGAAATTGATACGACATGCAAATGCTAAAAGAATCCTAATGGCCTATAATCTTACAACGGAAGCAAAACTTTCATCATAGTCAATGCCTTCTTCTTGTTTGTGACCCTTTGCAACCAATCTAGCTTTGTTTCTTGTGATGAAACCTTGATCATCTAGCTTGTTCCTAAACACCTACTTGCATCTTATAACTAGGTGTTCTTTAGGCATAGAGACAAGTTATCAAAATTTATTTCTCTTAAATTGGTTGAGTTTCTCTTACATAACAAGCACCTAACTCTCATCATTAAGAGCCCTGTTAATTGATTTTAGCTTAATTTAAGAAACAAAAGCGAGATTATTATCTAATGCATTCACTTAAGCTCTAATACTTACTCCCTTAGATATCTCACTAATGATTAACTACTTTAAGTGATCCTTGGAGCACCTCAAATCCTTAAGAAGTCTTTTAGCTTGGTCCTCTTCTTGTTGGGGCTGATCTTGCTCTAATTCTTAAGGTTCCTCTTATTCATCAATTTCTATCTCATTCTCCTTTGGTGAAGGATTAAGTTATAATCTCTCAAAGTCACCTTGAAGATCATCAATAAGAGAATCTTTCCTAAGATCAAGTTTGCTAGATTCATCAAAGTAACTTTCATTGACTCTTTGACCACTATGGACTTCTTTCTAAATACCGTATAGGCTTTGCTAATGGTGGAATAACCTAGAAAGATGCTATCATCGATTTTAGAAGTAAATTTTCCAAGGTTGTCCTTAATACTCAAAATGTAGAATTAACATCGAACAACTCTAAGGTATGAAAGCTTAGGCTTTCTTCCATTCATAGTTCATAAGATGTTTTGTGTAGAACAAATATTTTAAAAACTCTATTTGCAATGTAACAAAAGATATTGATGGCTTTGGCCCAAAAGTAGTTTAGAAAAGAATACTCATTGAGTATAGTCTTAGCCATCTTAACCAATGTTCTATTCTTTCTCTCTACAACACTATTTTGTTATGGTGTTCTAGGAGTTGAAAAATTATGTGAAATCCCATTCTCCAACAATAATTTTTAAAAAGTTTATTTTGAAATTATTTTCCATGGTCACTTAGAATAAAAGAAATGAAGTAACCTTTTTCATTTTGAACTATTTTTGTAAATCTTTTAAAAGCATTAAAAGTATCACTTTTATGAGCTAAGAAACTAACCCAAACAAACCTTGAGTAATTATCAATAAGCATAAATGCATAATGTTTACTACTTTGACTAGCTTTTCTAGTAGGTCCAACTAAGTCCATATGAATGAATTGAAGTGGTATGGATGTACTTACAACATTCTTAGCCTTGTTAGATGTTTGGTGTTGCTTTACCATTTAACAAGGTCAACACGTCTTGTCCTTGTTAAACTTGAGCTTTGGAAGACCCTCCACTAGTTCTCCATTAAAGAGATGTTGGAGAAGCTCCGTACTTGCATGGCCAAGTCTTTTGCACCAAAGCCAAGATTCATTACGAATAGACACATGACACTTAAAAGATTGGTTAGCCAAATTGTTTAAGTCAATTAGGTAGGTGTTTCCTCTAATTTCACACCCTTAAAGACTACTTATTGTCTACAAGGTAGTGACTTAGTATTCTCTAGGGTCAAAGATAACTTTGTTACCTTTATCACATAATTGACTTACAC
This sequence comes from Omphalea diandra, assembly GCA_949677035.1. Classification (NCBI taxonomy): domain Eukaryota; kingdom Viridiplantae; phylum Streptophyta; class Magnoliopsida; order Malpighiales; family Euphorbiaceae; genus Omphalea; species Omphalea diandra. Next base: position 29,461 of record CATIWR010614694.1, on the reverse strand, counting down.
TTAACAAATTATGCTTTAAACCATCAACTAAGAGTACATTGTCAATACGGGGCAACCTTTCTTTTTAGTTACACTAATGTCAATTACTTTACCATTGACATTATTTCCAAATGTCACATTACCCCCATCCTTTTCTTTAATGGATGTGAATAGCTTTTTATTTTCAGTCATATGCTTTAAGTATCAATTATCCACATGACAATCATTATCATCTTTGGTGGCTTCCAATCATTCCTACTAAACAAAATAAGTTCATCTTTGTTTAGGTACCCAATCATACTTGGGTCCTATGGGGTTGGGCTTGAAATGGTCCTTTAGTTTGAGGTGTGCCTTTCTAATATAGCAAATACACATTAATATGCCCAAATTTGATGTAATGACATTAGAGCTTAGACTTGTGAGTCATTCTCCTATGAATAGCTTTTGTATGAGTATGAGGTATTCTCATACTTTTGCCTTGTGAGTGCATAAAAGTACAATAATGGTGAGGAGTAGAAGGTGTGTTTTTATGTACTGGCCTCTTAGTATAGATGAAAGTATAATTGGCTCTTTGAGTCTTAGCCTTTGAGCCTTGGGGGTGCCTTTCAGTTGCCTTTAGGCTTAGGGGGCTTAGTGCTAGGAACACTTTTTTTCCCAATCACCTCTATGGTTGAGGTTTGAGGTGTAAAAGCTCTATTGAAGGTGGGAGTAGAGGGTGTGGATAAAGCTCCATTAAAACTAAGACCATGTCTCATAAGGGGTGGTCTTTGAGATATAATGAGTGTGTCCAAAGCTTTATTCCCTTTGTGAAATTAATATCCTTGATTTTTATAAATTAAATCTATTAATTTTGGTCATAGGAGTATTCTCATAAATCTATTTAAACTATATTCAAGTAAATTTATGATTTTGTTATATGAAATAATATTTAGATGTAATTATAAATATTTTAAATATAAACTAATATATATATATATATATATATATATATATATATATATATATATATAAATGAATTATTAATGTTTTCAATTATTGATTTAAAATTTAAATAGTCAAATTAGAAAATAAATACATAAGTGTTAATATTGTATAAATGGATAATATTAGTAAGATTAAAGTGTAGGGAGATTAGTTTAATAACTTATCAATGGGTTCGTTTAGTAATATAATAGGTTGGGTTAAGTAAATGTTAAGTGTGCTTATATGCCCAAGTTGGTTTTCTTTTGATTGTGGGAGAGTGTTGTAGACAGGTAAAGCCCTTTAAAAAAAAAGGCAAAAAACAAATAGTGTGAGAAGGATTAAAGCTTTTGGTGAAACTTTTTGGACAAATACCATAAAGGTTTTGGAGATTATCAAGTGTCTTTTGAAGGTAAGTATATCTATTCTATTTTTTTTTTTTGAAATATGTTGATGAATTCAAATAAATGAATTTGGTGAATTAAATTGAAGTGAACTCTAGGATTTCAATTTGAAATTTTACTTGAAATTAAATTAGAAAATTTAGTTAGAGCATTAATTTAATTATGATGAATAATTATAGACCTATATATTAGGTATATTTATGAGATTAAATATCCTTAAGGAGCATTTACAATGAAATATAAAGTTCAATGAGTTAGATTGAATGATTATGACAATTTTGTGAAGTCATATTTTGAATAGTAGATCAAATATTTAATATTTGAAGTCATAAAGATCTTTTCACCGTTGATCTTATTATATATTTATGGTTTGAATGTCTAGTATATCAGATTAAAATTTGAGGTCAATCCAACGGTGAAACTTGTATTTATAGGATTAGAATCAAAAGTTGTTTGATAGTAAAAAAGTGTGGTATTATTATGAAAAATAATTAATTTAAAATAGTAAATAATATTATTTTGATTTGAAAATTTATATATCTTCAATATGTCTAGTTACATATACATTAATTTTAAAAATTTTGAAATAGATCAGACTTAGGTTTAATTTTTTTGTTGATCCACTGTCTAGTATAGATTGTAATGTAAAATAGCCCACTTTTAGTAGTTATTTGAGGTACTAAATAACCTTAATTTGATTTCATATTTTATATGCAATATTCTAGATATTTCTACATTTATATATAATGTACTTGGAATTTTTGGATTAAAATTGGCAAAGGTTATTATACTAGATTTAACTATTATTTAGTTTAGAGTTATGTTTAGGATAGTTAGCTAAAAATAATTAATTAGTAGGATTGTCGAAGCAAGGAAATTAAGACATTTATTGGGATGGTTAGTGATGGTTATTTTATATTTAAGTTATAAGATAATATTTAATTGGTATGTTTTAGAATTTAAATTAAAGATTTTAAAATTCAATCTCTCACAATTATTAGTTTTAGGATTATATTAGACTTAAATTAGTTAACTTGTACATTAGATTTGACACATATAATTGACACTAATTAAAGCAATTTAGTTTCTAAATTCTTAAATGAACATTTATTTTGAATAACCATTATTAATAGATATTTATTTGGTTTATTTATATATATTGGTTAAGGTGGTATTATTGGTGGCCAACAAACTTAATGAGGGGACTATTTTGTGTTTGCAACCAAGTACGAGATTATATGGAACTTGATGATAATAAATTACTTTCATAATTGCACTTGTGTGATTAATTGAATGTTGCTTAAAAGTTAGAGAACGACCATATATCTTATGTGAATATCTTTATAGTTGTCATATTGTGTTGTGACTCATGTGCTACATGTGATGTGATAATTGGATTGTTTCCATTGTGTTATATTAGGGCAAGACAAGGACTTGAACCTCCATGGTGCACCTAGGTAATATGTACATGTGTTATATGTTATTTGGCCTATTGGAGAATGATTTGGTGAATATTCCACAATGCCCCAAATTTATATATATTTATATATGTATATGAAGGCTTCATGCCCTATATGTTTATTTGAAGGTTCTACCTACGTCTTTCGTAAAATATTATGATTTTATATGTGTTGTTGTATCACATGACCAGTATCTATGAATTGACCTGTGATGCGTATTGTGTTTTAAATGTTGCATGTTTTCTTGTGAAACTTGCTATGTATTTTTGTTAAATAAGTATAATGTTATTCTATAAAGTTCAAAGCTATATAAGAGGTTAGGACGTTCCCTGGCTCATATAATTTTTCATTAAGCTGTGGATTACTCATCCCTTCAACAATAGTTTTGTAGGTTGAGTCAGACCGAAAATGAGGTATCAGACTAGAAGTGAGGCTTTCTTTCTTTTACAAAACCGCACTTGCAAGGTTTAGATTATGAATTATTTGATATTAAGACTTCTAACTGATTTCCAACTTTTAAAGTTATGATTATATTCTAACTGATTTCCAACTTTTAAAGTTGTGATTATAACTATGTAATAGGGTGCTCATTAAATAAATTATTTATTACTTGACATGTGTTTGATATGGGTTATTGCATTAATTGAGATTTTAATTATTCTAAAATAAAAAAATGCTATAGTCCTATTAGTTTTCATAGTGCTTGATGATAATTGAAGTATTAGAGTAGGCTTGTGATGTTAAGGACAATTAGCCTCATATCGGTCACAGTCCCTAGTTGCGTTATGACAAAAGTGGTATCAAAGCCTTAGGTTAGGAGAGTTGGTAATCAATAGGATGATTTGTCTTTGAGTTTATCCTTTGCTTCTTATCTGTGTGTCCATAACCTAAAACTAAACTTATATACTCTTCTAGCTATTATGGCACCTGAAACTCATTCCTCCATGCATCGAGGTCGAGCTATGAAACACATTCCTCCATGCATCGAGGTTGAGCTATGATTAGCACTCAGGGAAAGGCTCAAAATAAGAGGTCAAATATAATCCCACCTCAAGAGCAATTTAACCCAAATGAGCATTATATGCCACAAGCAATAACAGGTGTGAACATAGGTTTGACTACTAGAGGGACTGAAGAGGCAACTGTAAAAGTTGCTTATAGAACAACTACTGAAGTAACTATTGAGGCAACACAAAAAAATACAACACAAAAAAATAAGCCCCCATCTAGAGAGAGACATGAGAGGTCCTATGATGATATGGGAATGGAAAAGGTAAATTAATATCAATAAAATACTATAATAGCAACGATAGGGGTAGGCCTAAAGGAATATATTAAGGGAATGCATGCTATACAAAGATCTATGGAGGTGATTATTGGAATGTTCATAGGGTTGTAGAGTTAGTGGGGTATTTGCTAGTGTTTGGGGAGGAGAGTTGAGAGATGATGTGTCCTTGTGATACTTTACTTTGGTAAATACTCTTTCATTTGAGAATCAAACTACTGATGATCCTATATGGTTTATTAATGAGGTACACAAGATTTGTATGAATTTACTATGTACAAATGTGAGGGCTATTGAGTTAGTTAGATTCCAAATTAAGGATGCTATAAATAATTGGTATGTAGAAAACATAAAAGGTAAGCTTACAATATAGGATAAATATAAGAGGAGGTTCTTGGAGATGTTCTTACCAGAGAGTGTGAGGAGGAGAAAAGCTATTACATTCGAGAATCATACATAGGATAACTTGACTATGGCATAGTACCTTGAAACTTTTGAGAGGCTGAGGAAATACACTGATCATCTAGTATAGACAAAGACTAGAATGACTTAGAGGTTTTATGGAAGGACTAAATGATAGATCATATGATCTAGTAACTCCACATAGGCACATTATTTTTGCTAAGGTTATAGATACTATTATGATGTTCGAGAGGAGAAATAGAGCAAATAGTAATGGGACCAATAACGAGCATGGGAGAAAAAGCAAAAGCATGATGGCTAAGGGAGTTAGGAAAATTAGTATAGAGGTGGCTATGGTACTAGGGAACATTAGGGCAAAGGTACTAGGTGTTAGGGTTTTTTGAAGTAGCATAGCTTGCCATAGGTTAACCAATATGGCCCTAGACCAATTCAGATGTTATCACCTATACCATGTTTTGTATGTGGACAGATGCATAAAGGTATCTATAGGTGGAATATTAGGGGATGTTTTTGGAATGGACAAACTGATCAACAATTCAAAATTGCCCTAAGAGACATGTTTAGGGTGACAATATTAGACTTAGACTGGCTTTACCACCAGCTAGGAGAGGCAATGAAGGAGGCATAGGTAATAGGGGAGGTATAGGCTATAGAGGATATGAGCCAGCAGGTAGAGGTCAATAAGGGCAGTGTGGATAGTAAGGTCAAAATGGACAACAAGTTCAATAGGGTAGAGGTATAGGACAAACCAAGTAATTCAACCTAAACCATCATCTTGTTCAACATAATAATGACGTGGTGCTAGGTACATTATCCATTTTTACTTTATATGCACATGTACTATTAGGCCCTAAAGCCACATAATCTTTTTATGTCACCTAGTTTTGCTTTTATAATATAAGTACAACCTATAAAGATGATTGAGCCTTTACTTGTTGTTGCACCTCTTAGGGAACCAGTAGAGTGTACTTAGATATATATGGGTTATGATATAAAACTTGGAAAAATAAATCCATTTGGGACTTTAGTTTTGTTAGAAATTTTAAATTTTGATGTTATCTTGGGGATTGATTGTTTAGTTGGTTATAGGGCTATAAGTGATTGGAGGACGAAAGTGGTAACTTTTACCTTATCCAGTAGAGTGCATTTAACCTTTCAGGGTGTTAAGTGTGTTAGACTGAGTAATATGATTATAACTATGGTTATAAAAATAATTATTGAGGAAGGTATGTGAGAGCTACCTAGTATCAATGCGAGATGTGAGGTTAAAGGAGCATAAAGTTAATGATATTCTTATAGTAAGAGATTTTTAGGATGTCTTTCCTAAAGAACTATATGGATTACCACCTGAGAGGGAGATTGACTTTAGCATTGACTTGTTACTTGGATGCAATCTATGTCTCCCTATAGAATGGCACTAATAAAGTTGAAAGAGCTAAGGGAACAATTACATGATTTGTTAGAGAAAGGATACACTAGGCGTAACACTTCACCTTAGGGTGCTCCAGTATTATTTGTAAAGAAAAAGGATGGATCAATGAGATTGTGTGTGGACTATGAACAACTTAATAAAGTGACAATGAAGAATATATATCTTTTTATCTAAGATTGATGACTTATTTGATTAGTTACAAAGGGCACAATATTTCTCAAAGATAGACTTGAGGTCAGGGTATCGCTAATTATGGATTAGGGAAAGTGACATGCCAAAGATAACTTTTTGTATTAGGTATGGTCATTTATGAATTTTTAGTTATGGCTTTTGGGTTGACAAATACACCTGTTGCATTTATAGACATAATGAATAATGTATTCAGGAATTATCTAGATAAGTTTATGATTATCTTCATTAATTATCTTAGTTTACTTTAAGAGTAAAGAGGAGCATGAGGAGCACTTAAGGTTAGTGTTGCTGACATTAAGAGAACATAAGCTTTATGCTGAGTTTTCAAAATGTTAGGTTTGGTTGGATAAGGTAGTATTATTGAGGCATATGTTTTTTTGTAGAAGGTATTAGGGTTGACCTTAAAAAGGTGGAGGCAATAATGGATTGGTCTAAACCTAATATAATCATTAAGATTAAGAGTTTCTTAGGTTTGGTTAAGTAAATAAAAGATTTGTACAAGATTTTTCCAAATTAGTGGCACCATTAACAAGATTAACTAGGAAGGGTGTTAAGTTTACATGGGATGAGAGCTGTGAGCAAAGTTTTAACACTGTGATAGAGAGATTAACTTCAACATCATTGGTTTTACCTAAAGGATTAAAAGGGTTTATTGTATGTTGGGATGCCTTGAGGATTGGTTTGGGATGTGTTTTGATGCAGTATGGGAGAGTTATTGCTTATGTTTCTTGCAAATTAAAGAAGCACAAGCAAAATTATCCTATATATGACTTGGAGATGGCTTCAGTGATTTTTGCTTTAAAAATATAGAGACAATATTAGTATGGGTGACTTGTGAGATATTTATAAATCATAAGAATCTTAAATATGTGTATAATTAGAAGGGCCTAAACCTTAGACAAAGAAGATGGGTTGAATTTTTAGAGGATTATGATTATAATATTCATTATAATCCTAGAAAGGTTTACTGATGCCTTGAGTAGGAAGTCAATAGGCAATTTGGCTCATATTGCAGGAGTTAGATGACCACTTCTTAAAAATGTGCATGAGGTATGGGATCTAGGATTACATTTCCAAATGTCCAAGTTAGGTGGGTTGTTGGCTCATTTTAGGGTGAGCCTTACTAGATAGGATTAAGAAGGCTTAGAGACATGATAAAAATCTTGACACTATCGGGAAAGAAGTTTTAAAGGGGCAAATGAAAGAGCTCCAAATCGATATAGATGCCATTCTTAGGTATGAGACAAGATTATGCATACATAATGTAGATGTTTTGAGGATAAAAATGATGAGAGAGGCTCATAATTCAACTTATACGGTGCATCCTGATTCTACCAAGATGTATAATGATTTAAGATAAATGTATTGGTGGGTTAAGATGAAGAATCACATTGTTGATTATGTTTTCAAATACTCGATTTATAAAATGGACAAATATAAACATTAAAAGCCAGTTAGGTTGTTAGAGGAACTTAATTTACCTAAATGAAATGGGGAAGAGTTACCATGGATTTTGGTAGAAGGGCTCAAAATCAGTATGGGTGATTGTGGATTGACTTTAGCACACCTTTTCACCCTCAAACAGATGGACAGTCTAAGAGGATTATAAAGATTTTAGAGGATATGTTAAGGTTATATGCTTTGGATTTCAAAGGTGGTCAGGAGGATCACTTAACTTTGGTGGAGTTTGCTTATAATAATAGTTACCAGGCTAGTATAGGAATGGCCCTATATGAGACTCTATATGGGAGGAGGTGTAGGACTCCATTATATTGGAAGGAGGTTGGTGAAAGGAGAATTAAAGGTCTAGAGTTACTATAATATATAATTGAAAAGGTTCCTTTGGTTTAAGATAGAATAAAGATTGCTTTTAGTTGGCACAAGAGTTATGTAGACCTTAAGAGAAAGCATTTGGTGTTTTCTATTAGAGATTATACGTTTCTTAAGGTGTCTCTTATGAAAGAAGTGATGAGATTTTATAGGAAGGACAAGTTAGCTTCAAGATACATTAGTCCTTATGAGGTGTTGAAGAGAGTAGAAGTTGTTGCTTATAAGCTAGATTTACCGCTTGAGCTTGCTTTAATACATCTAGTCTTTCATGTGTCAATGTTGAGAAAACATGTGCGAGCCCCAACTATGTGATTGTACCTCAGACAATTGAGGTTAGAAAGGATTGTTCTTATGAAGAAAAATTGATAGCTATTTTGGATTAACAAGTGAAGAAATTGTGAAATAAAGATGTGGCTTCTATTAAGGTATTATGGAGGAATAATTTTATAAAGGAATGTACGTGGGAGGGCGAAGAGTTGAAGTCTAGCTATCCCTATATTTTTTATAAGACAAGTATTTGAAATAATTTTGAGGACAAATCAATTGAGGGAGAGAAAATGCAATGGTCCTAATACTTATATTACATATGCATTTCATATCATATATGTACATGATATTCATATGCTACATAATTTATTGGACTTACACCATATATGTACAACCAATTTCGAGGACGAAATTGCAATAAGGGGGTAAGAATGTAATATCCTTGATATTTATAAATTAATCCTATTTATTTAGGTCATAGGAGTATTCTTATAATTTTATTTAAATTGTATTCTAGTAAATTTATGATTTAGTTATATGAAATAATATTTAGATGTAATTATAAATATTTTACATATAAACTTATATATATATATATATATATATATATATATATATATATATATATATATATAATATAATATAATATAATATAATATAAAATGGATTATTAGTGTTTTGAATTATTGATTTAAATTTCAAATAGTTAAATTAGAAAAGAAATATGTAGGTGTCAATATTTTATTAATGGATGATATTAGTAAGATTAAAGTTTAGAGGGATTAGTTTAATAATTTATTAAAGGGCTGGTTTAGTAATTTAATAGGTTAGCTTAAGTAAATGTTAAGTGTGCTTATATGCCCAAGTTGGGCAAGTGGTGGTTGCCACTTTTCTTTTGATTACAGGAGAGTGTTGTGGAGAGGTAGAGCCAAAAAAAAAAAAAAAAAAAAGGGAAAAACAAATAGTGAGAGAAGGATTAAAGCTTTTAGTGAAGATTTTGGACAAACATCATAAAGGTTTTGGAGATTATCAAGTGTCGTTTAAAGGCAAGTAGATCTATTCTATTTTTTGAAATGTTTATAGTCAATCTGCAATATTTAATTTGATGTGAATGGATTCAAATAAATGAATTTGCTGAATTAAATTAAACCCTAGGATTTCAATTTGGAATTTTACTTGAAATTAAATTAGAAAATTTAGTTGGAGCATTAATTTAATTATGATGAATAATTATAGACTTGTCTATTAGGTATATTTTTGAGATTAAATATCCTTGAGTAGCAGTTACAACAAAATATAAAGTTTGAATGAGTTAGATTGAATAATTGTGACAATTTTGTGAAGATATATTTTGAATTGTAGATTAAAAATTTTATATATGAAGTTATAATGATCTTTCACCACTGATTTTGTCATATATTTATGATCTAAATGTCTAGTATTACAAATTAAAATTTGAGGTTGACCCAATAGTGAAAAATGTATTTACAGGATTAGAATAAAAAGTTATTTGATAGTAAAAATGTGCAATACTATTATGAAAAATAATTAATTTAAAATAGTAAATAATATTATTTTGATATAAAAATTTATATGAGGTATCTTCAATGTCTTGCATATATATTAATTTGATAATTTTTTAAAAAGATCAAATATAGATTTAATATTTTTGTTTATCTGCAATCTAGTAGAGACTATGATGTAAAACAACCCATTTTTAGTAATTATTTGAGGTATTAAATAACCTCAATTTTATTTCACAGTTTATATGAAATATTTTGGATATGTCAAATATATTTATAATTTTCTCGGAATTTTGGAGTAAAATTGGTAAATGTTGTTATGCTAAAATTAACTATTATTCAATTTAGAGTTATGTTTGGGATAGTTTGCTAAAAATAATTAATTAGTAGGATTGCTAGAGCTAGGAAATTAGGAGATTTATTAGGGTGGTTAGTTTATATTTTAGTTATAAAATAATATTTAATTGGTATATTTTAGAATTTAAATTAAACATCTTAAAGATCAATTTCTCACAACTATCAGTTTTATTATTATATTAGACTTAAATTAGTTAAGTTGTATATTAGATTTGACACATATAATTGACATTAATTAAATTAATTTAGTTTTCAAATTTTTAAATGAACATTTATTTAGAATAATCATTATTAATAGATATTTATTTAGTTTATTAACATATATTGGTTTAGGTGGTGTTATTGATGGCTAGCATACTTAGTGAAGGGACTGCTTTTGTGTTTGCAACCAAGTCAAGGATTATATGGACTTATTAAACTTGATGATATTGAATTACTTGCATAATTGCACTTGTGTGATTAATTGAATGATGCTTAGAAGTTAGGGAACAATCTTATATCCTATGTGAATATTTTTATAATTGATATATTGTGTTGTGAATTATGTGCTACCTATGATGTGATAATTGGATTATTTCTATTGTGTTATACTGGGGCAAGATAAGGACTTGAACCCCTATGGTGCACCTAGGTCTTATGTCTATATGTTATATGTTATATGTTATTTAGCTTATTGGAGAATGAATTGGCAAATATTCAACAATGGCCCAAATGTGTATGTATTTGTATATGTATATGAAGGCTTCATGCCTTGTATATTTATTTGAAGGTTCTGCCTAAGTCTTCCCCAAAATATTATGATTTTGTATGTGTTGTATCTTATGACTTGTATTTATGAATTGACATGTGATGAGCACTGTGCTTTAAATGTTACATGGTTTTCTTATGAAACTTGCTTTATATATATATATTTAAATAAGTATCATGTTATTCTCTAAAGTTCAAAGCTATGTATGAGGTATACATTCCCTGCCTCATATAATTTCTCACTGAGCTGTGGATTGCTCACCCCATTTCAATAATAGTTGTGTAGGTTGAGTCATACTAGAAGTTAGGCTTGCTTTCTTCTCTAAAGCTGCTATTGCAAGGTCTAGATTATAAATTATTTAGTATTAAGACTCTTTGTTGATCTTCAACTTTTAGGGTTGTTACTATGTCTATGTCTTTTGTATTTATTAAGAGCAAGGATTAGTAGGGTGCTTATTAAATAAATTATTTATTACTTGATATGTGGATGATGTGGGTTATTAGAATTATTTAAAATTTTAATGATTCTAAAATAAAACTAATGCTCTAGTCTTATTAGTTTCTATGGTGCTTGAAGGTAATTGAATTATTAAGGTAGGCTTGTGAGGTTAAGGACACTTAGCCTCACGCTGCTCATGGTCCCTAGTTGGGTCATGACAATAATTTCTTAGCTTAATAACTTCACTTTTTAAAGAATCATTTTCCTCTTTAAGAGAATCAAGAGTGGATGAATTTTGAGAAAATTGTTCCAAGATTTCTTAAATTGCTCATTTGAGGTTTTTAAGCTATAAATAAGATCATTTAAACTTTTAAAATCATCCTTCAGCTTGAAACATTTCTTCATGTAAACTTTCATCTTTGATTTATATTCATCACATCTCAAGGACATGGCTTCAAGTGGCTCATCATCCTCATCCTTACATGTATCAAAATCATCATAAAAGTGAGATGAAATACTTACCTCATTAAATGAATCTTATTAAGCCATAAAGCAAAAGTTAGCAACCTATTCATCTTCATCTTCTTCACTTAAGTCATCATGCCACATTGTTTTGAAGCTCTTCTTCTTCTCCTTGTCCCACTTCTTTTTCTTGTTTAGCTTGGGATACTCAGATTTTTATGTGTCATTTCTTTCCATATTCAAAGAAGTCACATCATTCTTCTTCTCCTTGAAGTTAGATGATGTCTTTTTGAGGTTCATTCTTTTCTTTGTCCTTTTAATAAGCTCTTTGGACCTCCTAGAAAGCATGGAAAGTTCCTTTTCCTTCCTTCTCACTTTCATCACTTTCACTAAAGCTTTCTTCCACCTCTTTATCTTTGCTAGAGGATTTGAGAGCAAGTGTCTTATTTTCTCTTTTTTCTCATTGAGCTTTAATCTTCTTCATTTCTTTATCCTTTTTGATCCCCATCTCATGGGCAAGAAGTTTCCTAATGAGAACATTAATTGGTATCTTTCCAGTCTCTTGATTGGATTCTTGTAAACTACACATCTTTACCCTAAACTTTTCTAAGGGAAGCATTTTAAGTATTTTGGTAATTATCTCATGATTAGTAAGTGTTCGTCCATACTTCTTTATGTTGTTCATAATGGCAAGGAGTCCATTGGTCATATCAGTGGTAGTTTCATTTTCCTTCATCATGAAAAGCTCCTTTTTAGTCATATGTATCTCCAATCTACTTGACTTCACTATTGTTGTACATTCTTGGTAGTTCTTTAGAGCTTTCCATATTGCATGAGCGATGTGACAATGTAAAACTTTTCCATACTCTTCTCTTAAAATAGAACTAAGGATGATTGTTATGATTTTTTTATTATTGCCATTTGTCTTCCCATGTAGTTCCACCCATTCTTCTCTTGGAAGCAACTCTTCATTACCATCCACTACTCTAGTATGAGGCTTTCACTCATTTGCAATAATGTCCCAAATATCCATTACATCACTATTAAGGTAGATTTTCATTCCATACTTCCAATGAGTATAGTTGAACCCATCAAAGAAAGGTTTAAGATGAGAGTGGATTCCTTCTTATGCCATTGATATTTTCTCAAGCAATTAAGGCAAGATTTGAGACTAGGCTCTAATACCACTTGTTGGCCCTTATGCACTAAGAAGGGGGTTTGAATTGATAAAAAAATTTACTTTTCAAAGGGAGTGTAATTGGTATAAAGTATAGAGAAAGACTAGGAGAAGAAAGAACATAAGAAATTTATAGCGATTTGGGTATTAACTAACCCTATACCAACTCTCTAATTCTTCCAATTGGGTATTTCACAAACTATCAATGGTGTTTTACAAGCTCACACCTAACTTACAACAATATGTTTTTCAATGTTCACATATAACTTTTAGAAGTGTTTTCCCAAGGATCATACTTAAACCTAAACAAGAGTTTTTCTAATTAGGCTCACTCTAAAACATAGACCTAATGGTGTTTAATCGCTTACACCTAACCTTTACAACTTAAGTACATATAATTAAAGTAAATAATTAATGATATTCTCTTAAGTAAAAAATTTAGAAATCAAATTGCAAAAGTTTAGCTATAAATTAATGATATTCTCTTACATTTGGTAAAGAATTTATAAGTTCCAAACTAAATAGCCATTACAAACAAAACTAACTCTAAATCTCTAAAGTAGGATGGCAAATCTTGCTTTTGATGCTTGTCGTTGGTAATTTGTAATTAAGACAGGGTTGTCATCATCGTGAACTACATTTTGCTTTAGATTTAGCCATTTCTTGATCGTGATCTTCAAATGTCTTTAACAGCTAGTTACATACAATAGTCCATCATTGTTCATTAAGAAACCAACTATTGCTACCCTCTAATGAATTTCATATGTCTTAGTCAAGATCTTATAGTCGTGGTCGCTACTTGAAATAGTGTTGAGAAAGTGGATGTTACGCCCTCACTGTGAATTACACTGGAGATTTTAAGATAAAGTTGAGACTGAGTTGTAATTGCTATAACATTTTGCTCTCACAATTTTTGAATATTCAAATAGCTCTTTAACACATGACTTGGCTTGATTAGTCATTTGGTTAGACATTAGAGTTTTTTTAAAGTCCTTTGAATGTAAGGATAATAACCTCTGTTGCAATTAACACCATAAATCCTTCTATCCATTTTGATCCTTTGCTTTTCTTGAGTAGTGATCGCAAAGTTCAAGTCTAATCATAAACAATATATGCATAAACTTAGATTTTGATACTTAGAGCACTTTACTTCTATTCAACTCCATTTAACTTTCAATGAGGTTCTAACTTAATATATGCATAAACAATACTTAGAATTTATGTTAGAACCTTTCAATCTATATTGTTAAGATTAAAAGAGAGCTTTGACTTAGATTTGACCAACATAGTCCAACAAACTTGATGAAATAAATCCCTTTATGATAATACACCAAAAATTTATCAAAGGCCTTTGTATATAGTCTGTCCATCCATATTCTATTATGGTGCAACCTGATTCAACCCAAGTGCTTCGATAAGAATCAATAAGTAGCTTTACTTGCAAGTTAGCATTATTTAATAGGTTGACATACAAAACATGACAAGAAGGACCCTTGTATCCATGACCCATACTTGTTATCTTATTTATCCTTATTGAAAAAAATGAGAATTGATAGCATCATAGAACCATAAAGAAATTGCTATATCAGTGTCGTGCCATTTTTCCTTACTTTGCAAGCATGCTTTAACTCTAAGTTGAGAAGGATAACTAATACCTCTTTTGAAATAAGAATGTACTTTGAATTAGCTTTTCATTTCCCTTTTAATATTGTAGCAACCTTTGAAGAATTGTCCTCAACATAATCTTCTTCCAACTCATGAACACTTATCTCAAATAGATTTAAATGAGAAAAAAACCCTTTTTTCTCTCTAGCTTTTTGAATATTATCACATAATGACAATTTGATTTGATATCTCATTTATCCTAAAACCTTTTTACATACATCAACATTCCCTCTTGCTTTGGCTAGATGTTGATTCATTTGATTAACTTCTCCCTGCAATTTGTTTTTGACAAAAAAACATATCAATATATAATTGCCTTGACCATTGACTCCTTCACTAACATCTTTCCATGCTGTACCTTTTTTTTTCTAATGAAACACTTTAAAGGTGTTTGACCAGTAGATTGTGCTTCAAAGGATGGTGTATTGCTTGATGTCATAGTTTTCATATGTTGCAATAACTATAGAGAATAAATTAATAATTTATATATCAATTAGTAGAAAATAACAGTAATGACAATGTTGGAGTTATTAGATTTATATGTTTTGACTTTCTTTTCTTTCTTTTGTTTATGGCCAACAACTCTTCAAGGAGCAACATTATTGAAAGTCATATTTCTTCATGACATAAACTAATCTTTAAACTTCATTTAAGGAAATAAATGTGTTAATTTAGTTATGTCCATATCGTATATAGATA
This sequence comes from Omphalea diandra, assembly GCA_949677035.1. Classification (NCBI taxonomy): domain Eukaryota; kingdom Viridiplantae; phylum Streptophyta; class Magnoliopsida; order Malpighiales; family Euphorbiaceae; genus Omphalea; species Omphalea diandra. The sequence continues at coordinate 14,160 of CATIWR010614694.1, read as the reverse complement.
AATCCAAAAATTATAAAAAATAAAATGAAATTTATTTTTATTGTATCCCACATAAATGAAGTTAAATAGATGTGAATCATGTTTCCTACAATTCTATACAATTCTCAACACAAATTCCATAATCAAAGAGACATTGAAATATATGATAAATATAAGAGGATAGTAGTACCAATTATTTTAGTTTCTCTAATGATAAATATTTCTAGATATGTTCCTATTTAAAAAAAAGATAATTTTATTTGATTATTAAGTAACTATCAGATTACATAGTTTTGAATCTTGAGTTGCACATTACTAATTTTATTGGAAGGAACTAAAATATTGTAATGTTTTAACATTGGAAATCTTTAGTAGATCATTTTATAAATTATTTATGCCTTATATGAATATAAAAAGTAAAAATTATTTCAATGAAATATGAATATTTAAAAATTCAGATTTGTTGGACTTGGTTGGTTAAACTTAAATAAAAACCTCTCTTTTGATCTTAAAAATATAGATTAAAAGAGTATAATCATTGTGTTGTTCTTATAGAAAATAAGTTAGGTTTGCATTGAAAGTTAAATAGAAGCAAAATTCTCCAAGTCTCAAATCTGTCTTTAAAATTGTGACCACTACAAGAAGATCACGACTATTATCTAATGAAAATATGGAACTGAAGTTCTAGTCTATCTCATGGCCCCTATCACGGTGAAGCTCATGACCACTACTTTTAAAAAAATTGAATAGTGCTCTAACAATCACTCGAGAAACAAATTCAACTGAGCCACGCATCTTAGAAACCATTTAAATATTTGAAAATTGTGATTGTAATTTTGATAGTGACTGCGAACTGTTTTCAACTTTGAACACAAAATGGACAGTTTGATTTGTGACGAGAGTAGCATTTCCCTAGTCCAACACTATCTTAGTAGTGACCGTGATCCACAAATCCTAACCAATACATTCATAACCATTATAGGGTTCTAATGACTAGTTTTTGATGGACCAATGATCAAACACCAAGCGTCACTAGCTGTTAGACATATTTGAAGATCATGACCACAAAATCCAAAGTGAATGATGAATTGCAACTGTGATATAGAGTCATGACCATAACTTTACTCTGATAAGCACTTAATACAAGAGTTATCATCATAACTAGGAGATTTGTTTATAGGTTCATTTGAAACAACTATTTGGTGGTTGGAATTTATAAATACTCTACCAAATGGCCTTGAATGCAAGAAGATAGGCATTTATTGTGTCCAAACTCTTACACTTTTATTTCATAAAGCTTAAACTCATTAATTCTTTATGCTTGAGCTACTGAAGGTTAGGTGTAAGCCTTAAACACTTTGAGTTTATGTTTTAAAGTGAGCTTAAGTGAGAAAATCTCTTATGCAAGGTTTTGTGTGCGCCATAAACATAAGTATTATTATGGTTTGATGTGAGCTTAAACACTAAGTTTAGTGTCAGCTTGTAAAACAATATAATGAGGGAGTAAATTACTCAATTGGTGAATTGGGGAGTAGATGGACTATTTGGTGGGACCCAAACTCTTATGTAAAGCTTGTGTTGATTCTCTTTCCCCCTATCCTTAATTTTTAATTTGCTTAACCTCCCTTTAAATTTTCAAACTACACATTAATTCAACCATCTTTTTTGGTACACAAGAGCCAATAAGTGGTATCAAAGCTCAAGTCTCAAAATTTGCCTTAATTGCTTAAGTAAAGATCACAACACAAGAAGGTATCCACTCTTACCATAAGCCATTCTTTGATGGATCCAATTGTGCATATTGGATGTATAAAAGAGAGATTTATCTTGATAGTGATGTGGTGGATCTTTAAGATGTTGTAGCAATGAAATGGAAGCCACCCACTAGAGTAGGAGCTGAAAGTGAGGAGTTACTCCCCATAGGAGAATGGGTTGAGTCCTATAAAAAGGCAAATAGAAAGAATAAAAGGGCAATGAAAATTATCTTAAGCTCTTTCAAGAGAGGAATGTGGAAGAGTCCAATATTATCATATTACTCATGGCATATGGAAGGCCTTAGAGAGCTACCATGAAGGCATAATACAAGTCAAGTCTAGATGATTGGGAATGTATGTAACAAAGTATGAACTCTTCATGATGAAGGAGAATGAAAGCATCACTGATATGATGAATAAGCCACTTGCCATTGTCAACAACATGAAGCAATATGGGAGAATCTTACCAATCATGATGTAAACACTAAAATTCTTAAAATGCTTCCTTTGAAGAAGTTTAGGGCTAGAGTGTAGTATTGAAGAGTCCAATGAAGACATTGAAAAAGTACCAATCGATGTCCTTATTAGAAAGTTTCTTACACATGAGATGGCCATTAAGAAGGATAAGGAAATGATGAAGATGAGAGGACTATATGAGACAAGAGAAAAGAAATCTTTTGCTCTTAAGTCCTCTACTAAAGATAAAGACATCAAGGTAAGCTCAAGTGATAATGATCAAAATAAAAACGAAGAAGAATAGCTTATTAGGCTCTTAAGGGGGTCCAAAGTGCTCATGAGAAGAAGACAAGATAAAAAAAAAAAAAGCCTCAAGAAAGCATCATCCAATTTCAAAGAAAAAAAAGAATAAAGTAAATTGCTTTGAGTGTTCATCCCAAACTTAATAATAATAATAATAATAATAATAATAATAATAATAATAATAATAATAATAATAATAATAATAATAATAATAATAAGTGGGATAAAGAGAAGAAAAAGAGCTTCAAGGCAAGTTGAGATGATGATGATTCTAGTGAGGAAGATGAATATAATAAAGTGGCACACTTTTGCTTTGTTACTAAAAAGGACTCCTCTAATGAGGTAAGTACTTATTTTCAATCTTATGATGTTATTGATTGCTTTGAGGATGAGAATGATGAGCTTCTTGAAGACATATCCTTAAGATGTGATAAGTATAAATCTAAAATAAAAATTTATATGAAAAAATGTTTAAAACTTAAGGATAATTTCAAAATTTTGAATGAGCTTGTTTATAACTTGAGAACCTCGAATGAGGAACTTGAGAACCTCGAATGAGGAACTTAAGAAATATTTAGAGCAACTTTCCAAAACATCCTCAAGTGACACTTTGAGAAAAGAAAATGATTCTTTAAAGAATGAGGTTATTGACCTAAGAAATTCCATCTCAAAATTTCATAAAGGTAAGGAATTTTTAGATACATTTGCTATATCTCAAAGACCACCCCTAGTGAGACATGGTCTTAGTTTTAGTGGAGGTTTCACATCCATATCTTCTTGTCATTCGTCAAAGCCTCCATGCCTCAAAATTCTAGCATAAAGGTTGTTGGGAAGAAGAGTGCTCAAAGCATTGAGCCTCTAATGCCTAAAGGTAAGGGTAAGGCAACCCATAGTGATATGGCTAAGCCTTAAAGAGCTAATCATGCATTTATGTACCAAAAGAGGCATACATAAAAACACATACCTCCTACTCCTTACCACACATATTCTTACATGCAATCACATGGCCATGGTATGAGAAGGCTCCCTACTCATACCAAGATAGTGCAAAGAAGTATGGTCACTTCAATGTGTTTTTCTACATTAGGGAAACTCATCTCAAACTTGAGGGTCTTTCTAAATTTAACTCTCTAGGACCCAAGTATGCTTACATACCTAAACAAAGATAAACTTATTGTAATTTATAGGCATGCTTGGAATCTACCAATAAAGAGGACAATGATTGACATGTGGATAATGGATGTTCAAAGCATATGACTAGAAATGAAAAGCTATTAACATCCCTTAAAGAAAAAGATGGTGGTAATGTAACATTTGGTTACAATGCCAAGGCTAATTGGCATTAGAATTATTGCTATGAAAAATTGCCCTTTCATTGATAATGTCCTTTTGGCTGATGGTTTGAAAGATAACTTATTGAGTGTAAGTTAATTATATGATAAGGGTAACAAAGTCACATTTGACTATAGGGAATGCCTTATCACTAATTAGGTAGATGACAATGTAGTCTTTAAGGGTGAAAAGGAAGGCAACACCTATATAACTAACTTAGACAATTTAGCTAACTAATCCTCTAAGTGTCTTGTGTCAATTGGCAATGAGTCATGGCTTTGTCATAGAATACTTATGCATGTAAGCATAGAGCTTCTTCGAACTCTATCAAAAGGAGAGCTAGTTGAAAGTTTTCTAAAACTAAAATTCATCAAAGATAAGACATGTGGTTTATGTCAAATAGAGAAGCAACACCAAACATCTAACAAACCCAAAAATGTTACAGATACTTTAAGACATCTTTAACTAATTTGTACATACTTGGTTTGGCCTAGTAGGAATGCTAATTTTAGATGAAAAACCATATGCATTTGTTTTGGTTGATGATTACTAAAGGTTTACTTGGGTTAGTTCCTTAGCTTATAAGAGTGATGTTTTTTGTTATTTCAAAAGTTTTACAAAAAGAGTTCAAAATGAGAAAGGTTACTTTATTTTTAGTATTAAAAGTGAACATGAAAAAGAATTTCAAAATAAACTTTTTGAAAATTATTATTTTGAAAATAGGATTTCATATAACATTTTGGCTTTTAGAACACCATAACAAAATGGTGTTGTAGAGAGAGAATAGAACATTGGTTGAGATGGTAAGAACTATGCTCAATAAGTATTCTCTTTTTAACTACTTTTAGGGGAAGCCATTAATATCTTTTGTTATATTGCAAATAAAGTTTTTAAAAGGCCTATTCTCAACAAAAACTCTTATGAACTATGAAATAGAAGAAAGCCCAAGCTTTCATAACTTAGAGTCTTTGGATGCAAATGCTACATCTTGAATACTAAGGACAACCTTGAAAATTTTGCCTATAAAATTGATAAAGGCATATTTTTAGGATATTCCATCACTAGTAATACTTATATGGTCTTCAAAAAAAAAAAGTCCATGGTAGTTGAAGAGCCAATGAATGTTGTGTTTAATGAATCTAGTAAGTTTGATCTTAGAAAACGTTCTCTTATTGATGATCTTATAGTTGATTTGAAAAGCTAGTGTTCAATTCTACTTTAAAGGAAAGTATGATTAAAGTTGAAGAGCAAGAGTCACCTCAAGCCAACAATAGTATAACAAAGGATAAAGACTACCTAAGGATTGAAGGTACTCCAAAAATCATCTAAAGGATTAGTGAGACATCCAAGTGTGTGAGTACTAGAACTCAACTCAATGCTTTAGATAATAACCTTACTTTTATTTCTCAATTGGAGCCAAAGTCAATTAAAGAGGCTCTTAATGATGAATGTTGAGTTATTGCTATGTAATAGGAACTCAACCAATTTGAAAGGAACAAAGTTTGGGAACTTGTTTCTAGACCCAAGGATCACCCGATTATAGGTTGTAAATGGGTATATAGGAACAAGTTAGATGATCAAGGCTCCATCATAAGGAACAAGGCTAGATTGGTTGCCAAGTGGTATAACCAAGAGAAAAGCATTGAGTATGATGAAACCTTTGCCCCCGTTGTAATGTTAGAAGCTCTTAGGGTCTTACTTACATATGCATGTCATATGAACTTTAAACTTTTTCAAATAAATGTTAAAAAATGGTTTTATTGAGAAGGAAGTTTATGTGGAATAACCTCCAAGTTTTAAATCACATACTTTTCTAAACCATATGGTTAAACTAACTAAAGCCTTGTATGATTTAAAACAAGCTCCTAGAGCTTGGTATAAAAGGTTTAGTTCATTTCTCTTGAAAAATGATTTTGAAAAGGGCAAGGTTGACATAACTTTGTTTGTAAAATGGCATGATAATGAAACTATCATTATTCAAATTTATGTTGATGAATTTATATTTAGTGCTACTAATGAATCTCTTTGCCAAGAGTTTGCTAAATATATGACTAAGGAATTTGAGATTAGCATGATAGGAGAACTCAAATTTTTACTTAGTCTTCAAATCAAACATTGCAAAGTGGGCATCTTCATTAACCAATCCAAGAGGAACTATTAAAGAAATTTGGAATGGATGGATGCAATATTGCAAAAACACCAATGAGTGCATCAATCAAACTTGACAAGGATATATCGAATAAGCCCATTTATAAGAAAAGAAATAGAGGTATAATTGGCTCTCTACTTTACCTTATCACTTCTAGAATTGATATAATGTATAGTGTTTGCTTATGTGCATGTTTTCAGTCTTGTCCTAAAGAAACTCATTTACGTGTCGTTAAAAGAAATTCAAAGAATTTGCAAGACGCATTACATCTAGGATTGTGGTATCTTAGGAATTTATTTTTTAGTGTTCTTGGGTATTTGAATGTGGATTACACATGTAGTTTATTAGATAGAAAGAGTACTTATAGAACTTACCAATTGGCGAGTGTTTAGTTTTTTAGTTTAGCAAAAAACAAGTTTTGGCTACCTTATGCATTGTTGAAGTGGAATACGTGGCAGTGGATTGTTGTTGGACCAAAATCCATTAAATGAAGTAATAACTCAAGGATTATGGCAAGAATATTGATCACATTCCTATTAAATATGACTACTCTAGTGCTATCAATCATTCAAAGAATCCCATCCAACACTCAAGAAGTAAACACAATAATATTTAACATCATTTTCTTAGGGAGCATATGTAAAAATGGTAATGTAGTGTTAGAATTCATTAACACTAATAACTAACTTGAAAATATTTTTACTAAACCCCTTAATGAAGAAAGGATAACTTCATCAAGAAGGAACTAGGAATGCTAGATGGAAGCTCTCTAGCATGATAATAGGTCTCCTTTTATGCATAAGTTATTTTGTTTGATTGATATTAAGTTGTTTAACATGGTTGTTATTTTGGCTTTGATGCTTTAATGTTTAAGATGAGGTAATTCATGTTACAATTGAGTCATTCCATATTTAATTGCATAAATTAATCATCAAAATATCAAATTGATCACTTAGTATTTAGGCCTTTTGTGAAAATTTTGTTTTTAAGATTATTTTTGAAAATGACTTGTAAATTGCAATTGAGATTGAGAATCACAGTCAAGAATTACAAGCCAACATGATTTTCAAGTTCTTTCAAAATTCACTTTCGTGATTTTCCATCATTCTTGGGAATTTTTAAATCTTTTCAAATTCAAACCATTATTCTTCTTATATTTCTAAGGAAAATGTGAACATTACTTACATTTTTCATAAATAATGGTCGCAACCCACTTATAGCTGTTGCAAATTACATGTAATAAATGGTTATTCACTAATTGCTCCCCAAATGGTATAATCCTGCATTTAGTGAAAAATAACCATTTTCTAGCTAATTTACTTTTCATTCCTACTTATTTAGACCAATTCAAACATATTTCTTTCATTTTTTTTTTTTACTCTTCCTCTTATACATTCATCAAATTTCCTTCTTTTCTCTAATCTCTTAAACCTCCACCAATCCTCTATGGCTCCAAGGAAACGTCCTACAAAAATTGAAAAAGGTAAAGACATTGTCTAAACCTCTTCTCTATCTCTTCAACCTCCTTCTTATACCTTATAAAAGGGACCAATAAAGAGGACAAGGCAAGGTATGAAACAAACAAGAAGAAAATAATTGCTCCAAAAAAGATTCCCTCTATATTTATTCTTGAGATCTTAGGGATTTCTAGTGAAATCAAACCTTTCCTCTCAAACCTGGGATGGGTAGAGTTCACCTTTAAAGATGAGCTGGGGTATGAAGAAGTGGTTAAAGAATTCATATGCAAATGGAAATCAATAAAAGAGCAAAGACAAGGGCAAGTATGTATAGTTTGATCTTTAGGTGCTTTAGTGAGCCTTATTACATCACCTACAACCAAATGTGTTCCTTCATTGATTTTCAAAGTGAGGACAATGTTCCCTTCAACCTCTTTTCCCTTGACCTAGATTTTACCAATTTTTGGTGCTAAATCTCAATTAAGACACACCATGACCCTAAGAAAATCCTTAGACAAAAACATTAGGCCCTTTCCCTTTTGGCTTCTTCATAGAATTATCACCTTCTCCATCAATGCAAGGGGTGTTGGAAATAAAAAAAGTATCTTAAAATGATTAATCATTTTTCTATTGCTTAATTGAGAACAAACCTATTCAAATAGGCCACTACTTTATTGATTAATTAAACATACATGAACCCTTCTAAAAAAAACTAATTTCTCATTTCCTTCAAGATCACTGCCATATAGATTTATTGGAGCATTAAATCTTAAAATTGAGGTCTTTTTAACCAAAGTCTACGTACCAAACAAGAACTTTCTTAACCCTACCTACTTAATCAATGCTAAGGCAATAAGAGCAAACACATATGAGTGCTTGCTAAGTAAACAAGGTGTTAGGCTTCAATAAGCTTCTCAAGTTCAAAAGAGGAGGAGGCTTATCATTGAAGTAGGACAAAAAGAGACCATTAGAGAATAAAAGGTACAAAGTCGAGTTCCCCCTCTCTCTTTACCTAAACTTTCCTTTATAGACAAAATTTCTAAATAGTTGCGAAAGGTTCTTAAGAAGCTCAACTTCCTCTATCTTCTTCACGGTGACATTGTGGAGATTCAAGAAAAGCTTAGCCTTAACCCATGTCAGCTATAAGATTTTGAGGAACCAAACATTAAAGAAGGTGACAATGAAGAAGGAGGCAATGAAGGCCATGATGAAGAAGAATAAAAAAAAGATGATGATATTTCCCTTACTGTCTAGTTTTTTTTTTCCTTCTATTTTTCATTTTCACTTTCATTGCTTTTATGTTTTTCTATTATGTTTTTTTTTTTTTTGCTTTTTCAATATCTCAGCCCCAACTTATGTGATCAAACATTAGTAAATGTTTGAAATGCTATCTATGAACTAATGTTTTTATTAATGAATAGTGTGTTTTCTTTGTGATTATTCATTCTCTCCTTATTCTTATTATGATTCTTTGCTAATTAAATTCACCATTGCTTGGCATTGTAAAATCATTAATATCTCTCTCATTATTCCTTATTTCTCTCACTCTTTTTTATCTTGATAAAATGGGAGAGAAAATATAATATACAAATTGAATGTTAATTGGTTAGATTAATTATCATAATAAATGGGCAGTATGAATTGAGGGGGGAGTAGTTCTTTAATTTCTAAAATTCATACCTAAGTGTTTATTGAGCTTATTACTAAGTAACTATATCATCCAACACCTACTAACTTCCAAACACCTAGAACTTATAAGAGCATGTATATTAGAGCTTCTATCCATTGTCAAAATCAAAAAGAGGGAGATTATTAGACTTGGTTGGTCAAACTTAAGACAATATAGATTGAAAGAGTCTAATGATTATTTTAAGTGTTATTCTGGCAGAAAATAAGTTTTTTTTTTTATATTAAAAGTTGAATGGAACGAAAATTGTCTAAGTCTCAAAACTATCCTCAAAACTACAACAATTGTAAGAAGATTGCAACTGTTATCAAATAAAAATATGGAACCAAAGTTCTAGTCTATTTTATAGTCCCTATAGTAGTGAAGCTCATGATTGCTACTTTTAAAAGACTTGAACAAAGCTCTAACAATCACTTGTGAAATAAATTGAGCTAAGCCATATGTCCTAAAAGTTGTTTGGACATTTGAAAATCGTGACTGTGATTTTGGTACTGACCGTGACTTGCTTTCAACTTTGAACATAAAATGGATAGTTTGATTCACAGTAGAAGCAGTATTCCTTGTTCCAATGCTATCTCAGTAGTGACCACGACCCATAGATCATGACCAAGATGTTCATAACTAGTAAAGGGTTTAAACAGCTAGTTTTTTTTATGGACCAATGATCAAATGCTAAGTGTCATTAGTTGTTAGGCACATTTGAAGGTTGTGACCATGGAATGGCAAAATCTAGAGTAAATGATTAATCGCGACCACGATATAGAGTCACAATTGTGATTTCACTCTTACAAGCATCTAATATAGGATTTACCATAATAACTTAGAGATTTGCACATAGTTTCATTTGTAATGGCTCTTTGGTGGTTAAAACTTATAATTACTCCACTAAATGGCTTTGAATGCAAGAGGATAGTGATTTATTGCATCCAAACTCTTGCACTTTTATTTCTTTAAACTCATTAATTCTTTGTACTAAGGTTGTTGAAAGTTAGGTGTGAGCATTAAACACTTTGAGTTGGGATTTTAGAATAAGCCTAAGTGCGAAAAACTCTTATATAAGGTTGTGTAAGCCATAAACACAAGTGTAATTGTGGTTTGGGGTGAGCCTAAACACTTATTTTTATGCAAACTTGTATAACACTATAGTAGGTTAGTAAAATACTCAATTGGTGAATTGAGGGAGTGGATGTAGCATTTATTAACACTCAAATCACTATAAAATTGTTTTTGTTTATTCTCTCTCCCTTTCCTTCATTTTTAATTTGCTTAACCTCTCTCTAAATTTTCAAATTCCTCATAAATTCAGCCCCCTTCTTGGTGCACAAGGGCCAATAAGATTTTAAAAAAATTATGAAATTAAAATTTATTTTAATAATTTTCTTATTTGAAATTATTATATTTAAAAGAATATAAATTATTATAAAAAATAATTCTATGAAAATAATTATTCACCATATGGATAATAGGCGCTGTATAGAAATGAATTTCAACTTAATTGTATTCCCTTTTGCTTAAGCTTTTTTTTTTTTTTGTATTATATAATAAGCATATTATTTTGAATTGGACATGATAACATTTAGTACTCCTCCTACTAAAAATAAATACAAAAATAAAATCAAGATCAAGATCAATTATTTAATATTTCTAAGCAACATATATTAGTACTAAACTTAAAGCTATACTTTGCCCAAATTTCCCATAAGTCATGAAATTGCATCAAATGCCTCAATATTGAGTTTCGTCATGGAATCTCAAGTCATGAAAAAGAGTTAAGAGGTACATACCAATATGTGAAATGAAGAGTTAGAGTGAACCAACCTAAGAGCAAAAGCAAAATAAATAGAAAAGAAAATTGCAAAACAAACCTTTTAAAAAAAGGACTAGTATCAATTGAAAGCTACTTCCTTTCATTAATTTATCTCTCTTCGGCCAAAGTTTGAAGAGATGGTGTTGATGGGTGTGTGAAGAAGAGATGATGTGATGGGTTTTGATGAATAACATTGATTTAGGGATTTTGGTAAATATAGAATAAAGAAGAGAAATCTGAAAGTGTTTTGTCAAAGCGAAGAGAAAAAATAGGCAAATATTTATTCTTAAACCAAAATGATGTAGTTTTAGTAAAAATAGTTCCATTATATTTGATCCTTTTCGGTTCACCTGATTCTGTTAGGTTTTTTCAATTTTTCTCAATTTAACATATGTTCAATTTTTGAAGTGGTTCTAAATCGGGCAACTAGTCGGTTCATGGTTTTGCAAGTTCGATCGGTCGATCAAGTCTAATTTTCATTACCATGGTTAATGGTAAGATCTTCATGCTTATCATATATTATATATCAATGAATAAGTTTAGACATTGTCAACATGTTCGAAAAAATGGACCTTTATTATGAGAATTACTTGTTTTGTTTTGATAGGTAGGTTCTTATGATCATATATTAGTTATTATAGTGATTGTGAAGAAACAAAAATAAGTACCAACTAACTAATTGGACTTATTTGTTTTCAACAAGAAGAAAATTGTATATTTTATATATTTTAGTGGTGGGTTAGTTTTCAAGGAGAGAGTTAGAAGAGGAAAGGTTGAAGAATCCAATACTGTCTCTTTTAGTGTTGGCATGATTGAATTTTCAAATAAAAGAAATTAGAAACAGAGATGAACTATAGTTTTTATTTGTTCCTTTTACTATTTTTTTTTTTTATGATTTTTCATCTCCTATTCTTTCTTAACTTTACTAGTAAGTAGCTTGATTGCTAGTTCTTATTCATTTTGTGTTGTAGTTTTGATTACTAGCTCCATATTATATTTTCAACTCCTATTTATTTTGGGTTATAGTTTTGATTGTCAGCTCTTGTTAATAAGTGAGAGTGAGTAGCTTGATTAAGTGAAAGCAACTTGAGCTACTTTACTATTCATTTGGGCAATGTTTAATCTAAAAATAGTTGTTTCACTGTTTATTTCTTCTTACAACTTTATATATATATATATATATATAGACACACACACACACACACACCCTTAGTTATGCAAATTTGCTTAGCTAGATATGTTTCAATTGAGTGACCTCTTAATCTTAACTAAAATGCATAAATACAACTCCTATACATTATAAATCTTATAAGGTTAATAACACAAGTTTTATAATTATTTGTAAATGAGATATAAATAACTATAAACTTTTAACTAATTAGCATGAACTATACCTAAAAAGAAAATATTATTCTATTATATAGCATTTTATGAAGGAATATAGATGTGCAAGAATTTCTCAAAAATTCATTTTGAATTTTCTTATTAATCATAGATTTAGTGTTCTTAACTTTTTTATTAAAAAATTATTTTATAATTAAAAAATTTTGTTTAAATTAAACCAAATTCTACTAGTGTGTTTTTAGAATATAACTCACTCTTTGAAGTGAATAAGATCATAAAATATATTTAGAAATTAGGATTTTGAAGTTGTCTAGACAAACAACTATTTGGCTTTATGGCCTATTACATAAACTAGTCACTATTTCAGAAGCTTCATGCTATTTGGCTTTTAGTGAATTATCTGTACAACCATTTAAATTGGTTGTATAGATCACTCTTAATATCTCAGAATTGGGCATTTAGGCTTAGCCTTTTGAAGGGTAGGTTTTGTTCAAACTTTATTCCAGCTTTTGACTTTTTTTAAACATTGTTACTTGCATCCTTTTAGGGATGAAATTAACATGGTTCTCATTATTAGACTCACATTCCAACAATCCAAAAATGTAGTTATATATATATATATATATATATATATATATATATGTTGGGTGCATTAGGGTTCAAATGGGGGGGATTATATATCAATTTGCAAGATTCTTTAGTTTGGGCAAAAAAGAAGTGAAATGCAATTTTGGCAGAAGACTTATAGTAATAAGGCATGGGCACAACTTGCCAATTTTGGCTTGACAAATTTAAATAAGAAAGGAGCTAATTTTTAGCCTGATTTTCATAAAAGATCTGATTTTATTTCAGAGAATTTACTTAGGAGATTTACCCCAGATTTAAATCTTCTTTTGGCATTTTTGGAAAACTATTTGGAAACACAATATCTCTAATTTTAAGTGACTTTGAGAAATCTTTGAGAGATTTTTGAGTAAAATAGTTTCTTTTAAATAAAATTCTTTTCTCTTGTATAAGGACAAGAGGAAAACGTGAAGATCAAAGGAGGAAGAGAGCAACCAACCTTAATTAAAGACATTCTCTTCTCTTCCATTGTGAACTCATGATTTCATCTCTTTTTTTCTTTCTAGCTCTCTTTCTTTCTTCATGAGCTAATTTTCTTGTAACTAAGGCTATGGAAAGCCTTATCACAATAATATATTGATTTTATTTTATTTAATCAAGATATTTTTATTTTCATATTGCCTATGGATTATTGTGTTAATGCTACTAAGAATTTAACCACCTTTTAATTGAATAGATTTATGTAAATGTATTGGAAAAGAATTTTACATAATTGACTAAATGATTCATGGTGTGAATTGAATGGTATATAGGGATATATGTACATGATTTATATGAATTTACAAATTTTTCATAAAGCTTAATGCGCTTTCTATCTCTAGAACTCTATAGAGGAATCTAAGGATTACTTAATAAAAGTAGGATTAATATATCTTGGATGGGAATATTAAGCAATTTTACAAAAAATCTCAATGCATGAAAATAATGAATTATCTTGGTTGAATTAAATGAATTGATTTTCATTAGAGTGATTAGGTGGACTAATAGTTTTAACTCTTTTAATTTGATCATTGCAATTTTAATCGTTTATTGCTTTCTCTTTATCTACTTTTAGTTTTTAAATTAAAGTAGCCTAATTAGTTTAAATTTTTATAATTTAACTTGATCTTTTTATTTGATTGTTCAAATAATCAAAGATTAATTATAGTTTTGATACTTAATTTGTTAAATGCTTGTGGGAACGATATCTTTTTATTATTTGATATCTAGTGCACTTGCTAGGATCATTTAAATTTTAGCTATATATATATATATATATATATATATAT